>JACXGI010019677.1:0-11875 GCA_016801175.1 Esox masquinongy
AGGGACGTCCAGTTCTTGGTAATGTCTCTGTTGTGCCATATTTTCTCCACTTGATGATGACTGTCTTCACTGTGTTCCATGGTATATCTAATGCTTTGGAAATTCTTTTGTACCCTTCTCCTGACTGATATCTTTCAACAATGAGATCCCTCTGATGCTTTGGAAGCTCTCTGCGGACCATGGCTTCTGCTCTGAGATGCAACTAAGAAAATGTCAGGAAAATCCTACCAGAACAGCTGAACTTTATTTGTCACTTTAAATGATGGCAGGTGTGTAATGACTTCTATTTAACATGAGTTTGAATGTGATTGGTTAATTCTGAACACAGCCACATCCCCAGTCATAAGAGGGTGTGCACACCCAGGTTATTGTAAGGTTTTTATTTTTCATTTTTCCCCCTCGAAGATTTCAGTTTGTTTTTCAATTGAATTGTTCACATTATAGGTCAAATTACAAGTGGGAAAAGTTCTGACATGATTCATCTTTGTCTCATTCTTTTACATCACAAAAACCTGGCATTTTAACAGGGGTGTGTAGACTTTATATCCACTGAAGGTTCAACTCTTCACATTGAACATTTTTCGAATTGGGACTCATAAAGTCCGCCATATTGGATTTTCCACCATTTTGGATTTTGTGAAAATAGCCAAAAACGCTACTCCTATAGCACCTGAGGTCCAATCTTCACGTCCTTTGACATTTGGCATCTGTGGACCGATGTCTTCAAAGTTCTATAAGCCAGGCAAGTGTGGCAAAAAACATGACCGCTTTTGACCAACGAACATGTGCGTGGGTGTGGTTTTGAACATATATGCACACTACTACTACAAGGATAATGACAGTAAAATTCTACTTTGTCAGTATGTTGACAAAGATGATGTGACAAAAATATGAAGGTGAAACAGCGACATTAGTTTTTTAGTTGTAAAAATGGTTGCACAATGGTAAAAAAATATTTGCAAACTTGGAATTACTTTTTATAGTTGGAAAAACATTTTGCAAACTTGTAAAAAATATTTGCAAACTTATAATTACTTTTGTAGTTTATAAAAATATGCATAATTGTAACTAATTTGATATTTGGAATCATGCAACTCATTATGAACACTTGCCAATAAAATATGGACGCTCAGAGTTTTGTCACAAAAATTTCGCTAGAACTGTGACAAAATGATTTTTATTTGTAAATCACAGTCCGCCGTAATATGTTTCACAGCGTTTGCAAGGGGAGATACCCATGAGGACTCTGACTTGGCATAGCTATTTCTGACTAATGAACTGAATGCATCGTGAACGCGACACTTTTTCACCTTTTAACCAAAAAAAACATGGCTAAGCACAGTCAGCCTCTCGTAGCCTACCTCAGTTTTAATAGAATAACAAACCTTTTAGATGATTTTTCCACCTAGCTAAATCAATGCACAAAGTTTTATTGGAGTCTACTAGTTAAATTACTCAAATGTAAATCTAGCAACTAGCAAGGAACTTACATGGCTACTACCGTTTTGCCTTTGAAATGGATAAGTATTTACCATGGGAATAATAGAAATTCACTTTGCATGATTAATATTTTGTATTAGAGTAGTTTGGGCGTATACATTCCAGTTATATGTTGTGGAGCTCTACCCCCTAGAGGGCTTAGCTCCTAGTGGTTTACCCCCGCAGCGTAAGCAGCTGTCACTGAAAAAAAATGTATGCACATGCGTCAGCCAATCGGGGCACGCCTGCCCCTATAAAAGTACCTGTGCCCATAGGACCCCCTCCCTTTTTCTTCAGCACAGCTGAACGTCACTCTGCTCTAGCCAAGAATATGTTGCCAGTTATTCTTCACAATTAGCGTCTTGGATTACTCTATTTTTACAATGAAGACGTTTTTTGCCACCGCTTGCCGCTGCACCGACCTGGCCGCCACTGAAGATTCTCACAGTTTCTGTGTGTCGTGCCTTGGACTGGTGCACGCTTGTGCGGGACTTACCGACCCTCCTGCCTGCGCCGACTGTGCAACCTTGCCTCTCCCTACTCACGTAGAGAGAGCTAACTTCTTCGAGGTTGAGGTCGATTTGGATGACATCCTGGAGTCCTCCAGCGAGGATGAAGCCTCTGCTAGAGACCTTGGTGTGGTGGACGAAGGTCCTTCTCAGGGCCCAACTCCCCTGACCCAGGCCAACCCTCTCCCCCTCCTCGTGGGGGGGGGGAGAGTGGCGCTACTGTTCCTGTTCCTCCCACCTTGGAAATAGATGACGACGTTTCCTCGGCTGCCTCTCTTTCCCGTCCTCCTCCCTTCCGGGTGGAATTTTACAGGATTATAGAACGAGCCGCGCTCAAGATTGAGCTGCCTCTTCCTCCTCTTCCGCCACCTAACGGGAAGTCCAAGATGTCCTACGGTTTCTGGGCTGAATTCTTCAAAGCCGTCGATACTCCCGCCCCCGAGGTCCAAGGATTTAAGGTTTTCACTGAGGGTTCCTGGGACGCCCCCCTCTCTGCGAGAGCTCCAGTTCATTCTTACCTTCCTTTCACTAAGGTGGTGGGTAGGCTGTCCGCTATTAGCGGTGCCGTCCCCCCCTTGCAACCTACGCTGGCTGCACACTTTCTACCGTCGTGGGGCTGGCAGGGAAATAAGCCCCTCTTTCCCTTCCCCAAGGACAGGCTTTCTGCCCAATTTTTGGATAAGGCTTACTTTTTAGCAGCGCAATCTATGGCAGCGTCTAACAACATTGCTATTCTAGCTTCCGCTACCACCGAGGTTTTGGAGCACCCATGAAAGCTATCCTGTACCTCACGCAAGCTCAGACCATCTTCTCCGGCCGGACCATGGCATCTGCCGTCGCCGGTCACAGGCACCTGTGGCTTTCTCTTGTAGAAAATGTATTTATTATATACTTATTTATTCATTATTTTATTAGAAGGGTTTTGTACTCTGAATGCTTGATCAATTACATATACTGAAAAACTTGTCTCTCTCTGTCTCCAACTTATAAGGCCAGTATCTGTATTCAGGGGCAGGGATGAATGGAATTTCGGCTGAGCAGGGCCTTGGCTCCTTTTAGCAGTAAGACAAACAGGCCTCTGCCTGTGCTATAAAACCGCCATAAGAAACTGTTCTCTAGGAGGAAGCTCTTGAACAGCAGGGGGTTATTACTTACAGCCTACAGGTGAACAGAGCTCTATTCCTTATTGGGAAGAGCATAGTTAACTAAAGTCCCCATATAGTAACTGTCCAGATTTATATATCTCAGCCTTTGACCGGGTCCTCTGGGAAACCGACATTCTATGATTTTCTGTGCCTCTTGGAGCTATCTGAGTGCAACCTTGCATTTTTAGACTACCTCATAGTGGCGACTATTCCTTATACGTACATTCTGCAAAAAATGCTAATTCCGTCATCTGTACTGTTGGAAGAGAATATAAGCTTGAAATTTGAAATGCATAATCAGAACAATCTGTCATGACATTACTCTGTATTGGTCTCTGTACTTGTACTCTTTTTGTCATGATGCTTGTTCCCGTGGATCCACGAAATTAAACTTGAAATAATCAACTGTTATACGAACGACTCTGAAAAGTTTTATTCTGATAAATTGCGAACATTTTCTATCTTCCACACTCTCCACTACTGAACGCACCTCTATCTCAGACGGGACTCTTCGGTGGCGCCGTCCACGTGGCTATCGATTCTTTCCGCAAGATCGACGCAGACAAAAAAGAGCTGGGACGCCATCTTCCCCTCGCTAGACGCATCTCCCCTGCTTCCTGCGAGGTACGGTCTTCTCACCCTCCCCAGTGCCCTGGAGCCTCAGCCTGACGCCGTCTGAGATGTCAGGCTACATCTACTACACCTGCCTCCGCCTCTGTCCCTCCTGACAGGCGGGAACCTCCCCCTACTGCGTCCCAGCCCGCCCCGAGACCTCGTTCCCGGACTCCGGGTCCCAGATTCGCCATCCCGTGGCCTGCTAAGAAGCCTAGACAAACGTGACTAGGCGTGGAGTCGGCCGGGTACTGCACCGGGTACTGCACCCGGCCCCCACGCCTCACACTCAGGTTGTGTTGGCTGGATCGTGCGGCGTTGCCGATTCAGCCTCTTCATCTACATTTTTAAATAAAGTTTATTCAGAACGCTACTCTTATGGTGTAAGTTGTGCTTCTGTACATTCTCAGGCGGTGTCTGAGTCTGTGAACAACCCTTTGCCTTCAGTTAGGGTCAGTTTGCCTCCATTGGTTACCACTTATACGACAGATACTTCCCTGCCTCTCCATAGTGTGGTTCCTTTGGATATGAGCAGTAGCGTCTGGGAGCGAGACTCCCCTCACATTCTCACTGTAGATCGTAGGGACTTGGTCAGATCTATGTGCTCTCGTACACTCCCCTTTGCGAGTAGGGTTAGAGAATGTAAATATATCTCCTCTTCGCGAGCTACCAAGGCTTCCCGGGATGTTATAGACATAACTACTCCAGCTTCTCTTCCTGCTCGATCAGGTAGATTAAAACGCTGGGCAGCGTATTCAGTGATTAGCACGGCGCCGTCGCCAGCTTCCCCTATACTTAGTCTCTGTGACAACAGTTTGGATCGCTCTCACCAACGTCGCCATGACAACACTTCTGTGATAGCGGCTAAGGTCCTGTGTATGCAGATGCCGGGTTCCATGCATAGCGGATCTACGCCATCTAACAGTATGAGTGCCTCTTCTGTTATGAGCCGCTGTGGTCTAGCGGGTAGTGTTGCCGACTCTCAATTGAGAGATTGGGGTTTGCGTCCCAGCTGTGACTTCTTTTCTGTGCCCTTTCAATCCTAGCCCTACATGGACTGTGTCTCTCCCTTCTCGGGCGAGACCAGTGGTGGTAGGGGCGGAAGAGAATTATGAGAATTTTCTACTGAATACCCCTCAACTTCGTGCTCGTCCTCTCTCAGAGCGCTATTGGGAGTGGCGTCGTCATTGTACACTGTCACCTTGGCTCGATCGAACGATCAGAAAAGGTTATCTGATTCAGTTTCGCAAGCTCTCTCCTCCATTTTGAGGAGTAATGGAGACAGTGATACTGTCGCAGGACAGGACGGATGCCCTCTTATCAGAGATAGAGTTTCTATTCCTTCTACTTCCTGGTTTCAAAGAAGACGGGTTGTGTCAGACAGATTTTGGATCTGCGCACCCTGAACGAGTGTGTGACCAAACAGCCCTTTCGCATGTTCACTACGACTCGCCTATTGGAATCAGTGCTCCCAGGGGACTTTTGCACGAGCATAGTCCTAAAGGATGCTTACTTTCATGTGCCGATCATTCCTCGCCACAGAAAGTTTTTCCGATTTGAGTTTCAGGGCAGGGCCTACGAGTACACGAGTGTGCCCTTCGGTTACGCACTCGCTCCGCACACCTTCTCCAAATGCATGGAGACAGCACTGGAGCCCTTACGCAGATGAGGAATCAGAGTTCTAGCCTATCTGGACGATCTACTAATTTTATCCCTATCGGTGGATATAGCGAGGGCTCACACTCGTCAAGTGGTGTCCCTTTTTCAGAAGTTGAATTGTGAATTGGACAAAGAGTGCGCCGAGACTGACCCAGCAGGTTTCTTATCTGGGTCTCCTACTGGACACGCGTCTGATGAGAGCTCGCATTTCGGATGCTAGGGCTCAGGATCTTCTCTCTTCCCTTGCCCACCTTGTGTGCGATTGGTTCAGTCGATCATGTCGTTGTTAGGCATGATGGCAGCAGCGCATGCAATGGTTCCCCTGGGACTGCTGCATATGCGCAGACTTCAGCGGGTAGACCCTGTGCATCATCGAAAACGACTTCTATCCCTGCCGACCAGCCTACGGGGGGATCTGGCCTATTGGAGAGACCCCGTCTCAATCTCTCAGGGAGTCCCCATGGGGAGAGTGATGTCATTCGTTCAGGTGTTCACGGACGCCTCCCTGCAAGGGTGGGGAGGCGTATGTAAGGGGCAGGCGATAGGGGGAGTGTGGCCTCCGGGCTCTCACCACATCAATCTGTTGGAGTTGGACACCATTCTGCTGGTATTAACCCACTTCCTGGACCTGATCAGAGGCCGTGACGTTCTGATTCGCTCAGAAAATCGGGCCACGGTCTCCTACATCAATCGTCAGGGGGGAGTCAGGTCTCCTGCTCTCCACCTGTCGGCCACACGCCTGTGGCTCTGGGCCCACAGACACAAGCGCTCTCTCTCAGCCGTTCACATTCTGGGACGGCTGAATGTGGGCACGGACCTAATGTCCCGAGAGGGTCTTCGAGACGACGAGTGGCGTCTTCATCTGGAAATCGTCTCCCTCATCTGGGAGCGATTTGGGGAAGCCCAGACAGACCTCTTTGCGTCAAGGCAGAACGCTCAGTGTCAGCTTTGGTTCTCCCTCAGTCAGCGGGATCACTCTCCGTTAGGGATGGACGCCTTTGCGAACCACCCCTAGTTTGCAAATATTGTGCAACCTAATTTACTGACAGGGGCTGGGGTTGTGGAAGCAAGTGCGGACACATAGGCAGAGAGGAGATGTTGTGCAAAGATGTTTATTGCAGGAATAGGCAGGCAGGCAGAGGTCAGACAATGAATCAGAATCCTAGAGGTACAGAGGAATTGGCTGGTTCGAGGTCGGGGAGAGGCAAAGGTCATAACGGGTGGTCCACAAGGCAGAAGCACAGGGGGCAGGCAGGCTTGGGGTCAGGAACAGAAGGGGTTCGGTAACTGGGAAGGCTGAGCAGAGAATGGGTAACAGGAAACAGGTAACACGGTAGCAAACGCTGGAAACGCATGAAAAGACAATACGATCTGGCAGCGGGCGAACATAAAACACAGGCATAAATAGACAAGAGGTAACGGGAACATAGGAGACACCTGGTGGGGGGGTGGAGACAATAGCGAGACAGGTGAAACAAATCAGGGGGTGACATTTACAACTATGAAAATCTTATCTCGCTGTTTACCTTCATACAAAAATGACTGCCAGTAATTTTATGTCAACCACATGTGGGCGCTATTGAGGTTATCCATGTTTGCAAGCTCACCACGCACACCCCATTTGAGTTAGAGACCTGAAAAGAAGGAGATTAGTACAACTCCTCACAATGAACATAATTGAAATTGGGACCCATTAGCTCAGCCCTTATGTTTTTTCGGCCATTTTGAATATTTCAGATATGCTTCATAAGCTACTCCTATAGCATGGAATGTCCAGTATTCACGTCCTTTGACATTTGGCAACTATGGACCGTTCAAAGGTCCTATAAGCCAGGCCAGTATGTCAAAAAACATGGATGCTATTGACCAATGAACATGTCCAGGGGTGTGGTTTTGAACATATATGCACACAACTACTACAAGAATAATGGTATTCTAATTCTACTGGGTGAATATGTTGACAATGATGATATGTCAAAAATGACTGCAAGTAATTTTTTATCAACCACACAGGGGCGATGTTGAAGCAGACAACTTTACAAGCTCATGACACTCCGTGTGACATAGAGAATGAAAAAATGGTGGATATCTCCATGCCCTCACAGGGAACATATGTGCTGTTGGGACCCATTAGCTCCACCTTGATGAGTGGCTGCAATCAGCAGTTGAATTTGACATAGATGTGGCTCTAACTTTATAAGGTTTTAAATCCCAAGTGGAATATCCCAGAGCTCTGCAGCTTGCTATACTGGTAATCACCTAGGTCAAGGAGGTATTCCATCAAGGCAGATAAAGGAAAATCCAGGCTTATTTCGATAAGTCTGGCTTATTTAAGTGAGAGTTCCGTTCCATTACAGTGGCTAATAGGAGACCCTGCTCAGTAACTAAGGTAACTTATACATCTGAACTAGCCTGCTCCCTCGCAGGCTAACAAGCTTAAATTAGCTGTGTTTCAAGGAATGTCCAACAGGTGGAAACAGAATCCCAAAAAAACGTTCTGTGTATTTTCTTGCTCGCATCACTTTTGTCCTGTCCGTGTTCGGAAACATAAATTCAGACTTTTTTCTGTCATTGCGACCAAGCATGAATTGACGTGTTTAATTGAGTTCCAAAGAACATATCAATAAAAATAAACAAGTTAAGAAAAGCATATCTTACCACTTTCACTGTCATCAAAAGCCAATAGTTAATTGACATAGGCCTAGACTATGGCTGAATCTCAAATTGCATACTACATAATACGTACTACAAGTACAGTACGTACTTTGCGGATGATGGTAAAGTACGTACTGTTTAGTACACTGGATATAAAAAGTCTACACACTCCTGTGAAAATGCCAGGTTTTTGTGATGTAAAAGAATGAGACAAAGATAAATCTTGTCAGAATGTTTTCCACTTTTAATGTGACCTATAATGTGAACAATTCAATTGAAAAACAAACTGAAATCTTCAAGGGGGAAAAATGAAAAATAAAAACCTTACAATAACCTGGTTGCATAAGTGTGCACACTCTTATAACTGGGGATGTGGCTGTGTTCAGAATTAACCAATCACATTCAAAGTCATGTTAAATAGAAGTCATTACACACCTGCCATCATTTAAAGTGACTGATTAATCACAAATAAAGTTCAGCTGTTCTAGTAGGATTTTCCTGACAACAATCTCCCGTATTCTTCATATGAATGGGCTATGGGGTAGGGTGGCAAGACGGAAGCCTTTTCTTACAAAGAAAAACATCCAAGCCCGGCTGAAGTTTATTAAAACAAACATCAAGTCCCCCAAAAGCACGTGGGAAAATGTGTTATGGTCTGATGAAAACAGGGTTGAACTTTTTGGCCATAATTCCAAAAGTTATGTTTGGCGCAAAAACAACACTGCACATCACCCAAAGAACACCATACCCACAGTGAAGCATGGTGGTGGCAGCATCATGCTTTGGGGCTGTTTTTCTTCAGGATGGAACCGGGGCCTTAGTTGGGGTGGAGGGAATTATGAACAGTTCCAAATACCAGGCAATTTTGGCACAAAACCTTCAGGCGTCCGTTAGAAAGCTGAAGATGAAGAGGAAGGACACCTTTCAGCATGACAACGACCCAAAGCACACATTCAAATCCACAAAAGCATGGCTTCACCAGAAGAAGATTAATGTTTTGGAATGGCCCAGCCAGAGCCCAGACCTGAATCCAATTGAAAATCTGTGGGGTGATCTGAAGAGGGCTGTGCACAGGAGATGTCCTTGCAATCTGACAGATTTGGATCGCTTTTGCAAAGAAAAGTGGGCAAATGTTGCCACGTCAATATGTGCCATGCTAATAGACTCCTACCCAAAATGACTGAGTGCTGTAATAAAATCAAAAGGTGCTTCAACAAAGTATTAGTTTAAGGGTGTGCACACTTATGCAACCAGGTTATTGTGAGTTTTTAATTTTTTATTTTTCCCCCTCAAAGATGTCAGTTTGTTTTTCAATTGAATTGCTCACGTTATAGGTCACTTTAAGGTGGAAAAAGTTCTGACATGATTTATCTTTGTCTCATTCTTTTACATCAAAAGAACCTGGCATTTTAACAGGGGTGTGTAGACTTTTTATATCCACTGTATATAGTAAGCTAGTATGCCAGTATTGGGACTGATTGGGACCTACATTGTCATAATATGGTATCTCATCATTACATTTTGTCGAGCATTAACATCACGCCAAGTTTGAGTATTTTGCTTGACACTATTAAGCATTGTGTTAAACTGACTAACATTTCTAATGAAGTTTACTTCCACCACAAATAGCTTCTATGAACTGTATGGCTTTTGCCACTGGCCATTTTAAAAGCTTATAAGCCAGTAATACTAGTATCTTACTGCTTGGAATAGTCATGAAAATTGAGTAATTGCTAGCGTGACTGAAGACGAACTTTAACTTTTACCAAAGCAATTTCATTTCAGGGCACAACAACGTTCGACATTAATGCAGTAACTATCAATATAGGTGACGATAACTGACTGATTCGTCCAGTGAAAAGACGAGAGAACCGTGAAAATTATTGTGTGCAAGTAGCCTAGTTGTGGTCTACATTACCCCAACAAGCATGAATGGGCGCATAATTTGAAAATCCACCAGAAATAGTAGACCATTGGCATACCATTTTCAGCGTACAATGGTTTGAGACATACTAATCTTCTCGCATACTAATCTGGCATACTATATAGTATGCAAGTACACAATTTGAGATTTAGCCTATATAAGCAGTGCATCTAAAGACCAGCCAGTTGCAACCAAATATGGCATGTCCATTCCTCAACAACCCCGTGAATGAAGGGTGCTCAGATTCTACACAAAGCGTTTACACCACCAACCCCAAGGGTCTTCAGAGACAGAAGTTCTCCACTGGGCTTCCCTGATTAGTATCTGTGGGAGAGGTACAGGTTCAGTAAGCCCAGCAAAGTTTACCTATGCAGTCTGCTGAAACCACACATAAGGAAGCACACTCAACATAGCCAAGCCTTGACCACTGTTCAGTCTGTCTGCATAGCTCAGCATTTCTTTACATGTGGGACATTCTTGTACAGTGGTGGTGATGCAGAAGGTCTTGCGAAGGCAACTGCATGCCAGGAAATAAGGGATTGCCTTGCTCTAAAGCAGATTTAAAGTAGCCTAAAGGTTGACAAGCCTCTGTATTAATGTAATCCTCTTTTTCAGGCTCCCCCTATGTTATAGGCACAATAGACTGTACCCTTTTTCATGCCAGTCCCCATCTGGACCTGTGGATGCAGACTATGTCTGTAACGAGTACATGCGTGGAAGACGCGCGCCATCCCCCCCGACGTGGTATTCGGCGTGCGTCATCGCCGGCCTTCTAGTCACGCCACTCCTCCTCCCACGGCACTGTCATGTCTTGTTATTGCACACACCTGGTGTCCATTCCCTCATTAGGTTGCCTATATTAGTTCCTGTGTTTCTGGGTGTCTTTGTGTGGTATTGTTCTATGTTTTGGGTGTTGTCCTCAGAGACTTATGCACGCTTGTTTTGCGCTTGTGCGCCTTGTTTATTTGCGTGCCATTTAAAAAGAAATCGTAGAATACAAAGCTACGTTAACCACCTCCCTGCGTTTGACACCTTTTATTTCATCACACCACGATGACACCGCTGTGACAGAATACCACACCAGAAGAATGGAGTCAGCCGGGAGCGACCTGCTGCGACAGCATGGAGACATGATCGCGTCCCTGGGGGAGGCCGTGACCAATATGGTCCAGACGGTGAGACGGTTGGAGTCGAGAATGCTGACCGAGCAGGTGCCATCCAGAGATCAACCCGGCCGAGGTGCCCTTGCCATCGTCTCCACCGCCGCAGACGAGGACCATACAGCTGAGCCTTCCCCAGGGATTCCACGGAGACGCAGCACGCTGCTCTGGATTCTTGCTGCAGCTGGGGCTTTATTTCGCCTCCCTCAACCCTCACCCGGGGGATAGGGAGAAGGTCTCGGCCCTTGTCTCCTGCCTGAGGGGCAAGGCGTTGGACTGGGCCAACTCCGTCTGGTCCGCTAACGGGCCGGAGTTGGCCCATTACGAGGCGTTCGTCAGCCTCTTTCGGGCCGTTTTCGATCATCTGCCCGATGGCAGGGAGGTCGGCAAGCGTCTTGTGCACCTTGTGGAAAATGTTCGCGATTTATTAAAATAAAGACTTCTCAGAGTCTGGTATAACAGTTGATTATTTCAAGTTTAATTACGTGGATCCATGGGAACAACCGTCACAACATCAACAGAGAATGAGTACGGAGACTAGCAGAGTAACGTCATGACAGATTGTTCTGATTATGCATTTCAAGTTTCAAGCTTATATTCTCTTCCAACAGTACAGATGACGGAATTAGCATTTGCAGAATGTACATACAAGGAATAGTCGCCACTATGGTGTAGTCTAAAAATGCAAGGTTGCACTCAGATGGCTCCAAGAGGCACAGAGAATCATAGACT
>JACXGI010019679.1:0-11870 GCA_016801175.1 Esox masquinongy
GGGGGGGGGGGTGTCAGTGTTCATTAGCTCAGCGGGCCACAGTGGTGTTACGTGGGGGGGACTAGTTTGCACATCATAATTAAATGCAAAGAAGACTGAGCCAACACAAAGGTGGCAAAGAGATGAATTGCCCAGAAAGTTAACATATACTGGTCCTCTCCCTCAGTAAGTATTAAACTGGCCTACATGAAGCCAAATCCCACGAGGGGGGGTGGGGGTGTCGTTCGAAGGGAGGTGACATGACATATAAAATAATACCACAATCATATCTGTCAGTGGCATTAGGCCCTTATGTTCAGGCCACCACCCATCCCCACAGGTCAACACCATGCCCTCCTGGCATAGCTGTGAGTTCAGGGATGACAGGATTACGGAGGTTCAGGAGCGGGCCGGGGACAGGGGTCAGCCCCGTGCCCCAGAACAGGTGGCTTTATTTGGGTAAAGGGTGGAGGAATCTGCCCTGACCGTCCCGTCCATGGAGGATAAACAACTTCGGCTCCGGAGAGTCCTGACTTTCCCCAAACACACCACAGGGGGGCCGGGGAGAGGACCGTGACCCTCACCCCCTGTGTCGTGTCAAGCCCCTACCAGCCCCCACGCGCCCAGATAACCCCCCCCCCCCCAGACAGGGATGTCTCAGGCCAGCTGCAACACTGATCTTCCCTGCCTGTTCTAGAGTTTCAAGGATCTGTAAAACTATCTGCCTGTTGGCAAACGGACGGCAGTTAGCCCAACCAATGGGGTCATCCTTCGGGGTCGCTGGGCGGGTCAGCGAAAGCCTTAGGGATGGAGGGACGAGCGGACCAGCGTTGAAGTCCAGGAATCTAGAGGAGACGTGAGTAAATAATGAATCTGGTAAGGCCTGGAGGGTCAGTTGTAATGACTCGCTCACTGACTAGGTGAAAAGGTCGTCCCTAACCCATCTTTCAGACAAACACGTCAACCGGGCTAAGGGTTAATTCAATTCTGTCAATTCAGGAAGTAAGTAAAACATTTAAATTCCACTTGAAGAGGTTATGCCTACAGTACCCATCATTCAACAGTCCAGTGTATGAACATGAGTTTCTGAGGGGTGATGTAGGAGCCTAGAGGATTCAGCATGTGACGGTTAACTGAAAACTCACAGCAAGGCCCTCGCATTGGTAGGTTATGGCTCTCATTCCCATGGGGGATGAGTAAGAAAAGTATTAAAAAAATTACTAAAATGTAAAAAAAATTTTTATTAAAAATACATTGTGTTAAAGTAACATACAAAATATTTTGTAATAATAAAACCAGGGTAAATTGCCACTAATACAGTTGGACTTACCCAGAGGCGACATGCTGGTTTTATTCCTTAGCTCACATAATGTACAGTAAACAGTATGATTGCCCACCCATATTTTTAGCAACAAACATATGTATTTTACAGCCAGAGGAACTTCAGCAATTTTACAATACGAATGAAGAAAGGGGAGATTTCTCTCAACTCCATATCTAGTAGTGGTCTATTTGTATCAATGGAACATGCACGTAGACAAACGTGCACATGCAAACACACACGCATGTGCACGGGGGGCCATCCCATTATGATTACTCTGTACAATATTACAGTAACATCATCTCTGTACAGTATTACAGTAACATCACCTCAGTACCAAAAGACACAGTAGGAGTTCATACTACCACACAATACCGGTTCCAATAATTTTACAAACATTATGGTTAAAGAAACCAGGCTGTTTTGGCCTTTCCAGGAATTTAAAGAAAGGCTGTTCTGGGTTCTAAAGAGTTAAAGAGATAACGTACAGACAGCCAGACTAATGCCATGTGAAGGTGCATCCAAAATGGTTATTGACAGACAGAGAGAGAGAGCGAGAGAGAGAGAGAAATAGAGAGGGAGAAAAAGGGAGCGGGAGTGAGGAGAGAGATAGTGGGAGACAGTTTATTTGACCCCAGAGGTGTTTCTCACACTAATGTATTCAGTATTTGTCCAGAGGACAAAGAAAATAGTCTTTTAGTGTCCCTACCAGAGTGGCTACCTGACCGTGTGTGGGGCAGAGGACCGAGGCCCAGGCAATTCAACAGGCAAATGCAAAGACACAGAACAGTAGATAATGTACTACATCATAGAACCAGTCACTGAATACATTAGAAATTGATCTATTGGTCAATATTTCTATGACAATTTTGATTGCAACATTTTGTTTCATTAAAAGGTAACACAAGGTAACTTGAATCATAATCCTCTGACAAAATGCTGTCAAACTCTTAAATGCATTAAGAATCATATATTTAATTTGTTTATTTTTACAAAATTTTTCTCCTTAGTGTCATGATATCAGTTTGGGACTAAGGCCTTGCCTCATTGCAGGAACTCCCACCGGACTGAAGACAGTCGATGTAGTGATGCCTTTTCCCAAAGAACATCCAGTGACTGGTTCTTATCGTGCCACTTGCTCAACCAGGAAGTCCACCAAAATCCGTACACGCCTGAAGGAACCGACTGTCAGGCCACCTGGTTTGATTGACCGTTACGAGTAGTTGCTACAACGCGATGAGACAAATGCTAACCCGACAAACCCCAACAGTGCTGGCCAAAAGCACCGTCCTCCGCGGAACCCCCAGGCAAATCCGAGAGCAGGATTTGAACCCCGGTCTTGCAATGATGCAGCTGACCGCAAGGCAGCGACGTCATTCGCTGCGCAATTCAGGAGCCCCCACAATGCGTTTTCAAACACTGGAAATATGCAGTCTTTTGCTTTTCAGAACACTATACTGTGAATCACCACTTCAAAGAGCTTTGACAACAACAAAAAAAGATGCATTACATTTTGGCTTCTGGGAGCATTTAGGTTGATTCAATTTCAGATAATCCCTTCACAGGAATCATCCACTATCCAAGACTTAGCAGCTATCTATCAAACATCTCTCATATCTCTCTCTCTCTCTGTGCCCCCTCCCTCTCTCTCCCTCTCTCTCTCCCTCCCCTCTCCCTCTGGGTGGTTACATAGGTTTTGCCGGAATCTGAGATGGTCTTATCACCTGTTTAGCCTCTGAAAGCGGCAGAGAGACTCCTCTTTCTTGAAGCAGTGAGACAGGGCTTGCTAGAACCACATCCAGCAGCTGTGTTTCACCCGCGTGTCTGTGTCTCTAGTGTGTGTGGCTGTGTGTGACTGTGTCAGTTAGATTTCAAATCCCGACCACCGCAGCGACTGATAAGCCGTATATCTATCTATCCAGCTCTATCTGCCCAGGTGCCCTCAACATTCATCTGCCTCAGCAACCACACACACACACACACTATAGTTTCTTAACACATTCACAGTCCTCCCTGGTGTCCCTCGCTTCTGCAAAATATTAAAAACAGTACATTTTACACAGCATGCTATTTGAGATAAAAGGCTTTTTTATTCAAATAATGTTTATTTCTGAAGACAGACAATCAAGAGCTATTGAAGGAGGGAGAGAGGGTTAAAGATGATCGACCTCCTTACGATCTACCATCTCCCGCCCTCCCTATACTCCTCTCTCCACTACTCCTCTGAGTTAAGAGCTGACTGCAAAACAGACTGGTCATAATGTAGACTGACTGCAAAACAGACTGGTCATAATGTAGACTGACTGCAAAACAGACTTGTCGTGATGTAGACTGACTGCAAAACAGACTGGTCATAATATAGACTGACTGTGATATGGACTGACTGATGTAGACCGACTGTGATCTAGACTGATTGTGATCCAGACTAACTGATTTAGACTAGACCGACTGTGATCAAGATTGACTGTGGTATAGACTGAAAGTGATCTAGACTAGACTGCCTGTGATCGAGACTATTCTTCCGGTTGTCTAGATTGCCTGTGATCTAGACTAGAGTGACTGTGATCTAGACTATTCTTCATGTGATCTAGAATGACTACGATCTAGATCAGACTGACTGATCTAGACTTATTATTATCTAGACTGACTATGATCTGGACTAGACTGACTGTGATCTGGACTGACTGTGATCTGGACTAGACTGTGATCTGGACTAGACAGGGGTGTAGACTGGACTGACTGTGATCTGGACTAGACTGACTGTGATGTAGACTGGACTGACTGATCTAGACTGACTATGATCTAG
The DNA here is from genome assembly GCA_016801175.1 of Esox masquinongy. Taxonomy (NCBI): domain Eukaryota; kingdom Metazoa; phylum Chordata; class Actinopteri; order Esociformes; family Esocidae; genus Esox; species Esox masquinongy. The sequence continues at coordinate 4,107 of JACXGI010019679.1, forward strand.
ACAGACTGTGATCGAGACTATTCTCCCTGTGATCTAGACTGACTGTGATCTGGACTATACTGACTGCGATGTAGACTGGACTGACTGATATGGACTAGACTGACTGTGATCTAGACTGGACTGACTGTGATCTAGACTGACTGTGACCTAGACTATTCTCCCTGTGATCTAGACTGACTGTGATCTGGACTAGACTGACTGTGATCTGGACTAGACTGTGATGTAGACTGGTCTGACTGTGATCTGGACTAGACTGACTGTGATCTGGACTGACTGTGATCTGGACTAGACTGACTGTGATCTGGACTGACTGTGATCTGGACTAGACTGTGATGTAGACTGGACTGACTGTGATCTGGACTATACTGACTGTGATGTAGACAGGACTGACTGATCTGGACTAGACTGACTGTGATCTAGACTGGACTGACTGTGATCTAGGCTGACTGTGATCTTAGATATGCAAAACTTTAAAGCTGCAACCTTGGATTTGGTTTTCAGACTTGTTAGCCTCTTGTTTTGATTTACAGTGAGGAGACAAAGGAATTTAATGTTAATCCCTCTCCAATTCATTCCAGACAGACCTCCAGATGCCCAAAACTGACATTCATAGCTGAAGAACCCAATAATTGACATTCCCTGACCAATATACAGATTCTGGAGATGGGGAAAATGCCCCCTGGAGTAAAACATATTGAACATATTCTTCCAGATCCCAGATTTTAACGATAACGGGGGACAGGCACCTCTGTTTATTTATTGTTCTGTGCCAGTTTAACGGCTCATGACTGGTTGGCTTTATTAAACTGGGCTTTGAGCGAACACAGAGCACCACTAAAACACACACACACACGAACACAGACACGTACAGACACACATGAACACAGACACAACTATGAAAAAACCCCACAAATCTGATAGCTGAGGGGGGATCAATTCCAGTCCACCTCCTGCCCATCTGCCTCGAATAGCACAAGTTAGTTATTACAGGGTGATGGTATTATATTAAAATGACTTTATTCCAAATGGCACCCCATTATCTTCTTTAGTGCACTACTTAGGACCGGGCCTGACGGGGACACAGGCACTATTAAGAATGATAGCCTTACTCACCCAGGTCAAGGGGTTAAACAGTCCACTTTAATATTTTAATCAAGTCCAAAATTAGCTGAATAACAGAAACATTTTAATACAAAATCCTCGAGGTAGTGATCTATAAAAGCCACATGCTGAGGACAGTGAAAATTCTAAACTCTCTCAACTTGCCGTTTGTTGTGTGAGATAAGAAGAATACTCTGTGTAGAGTATTTCATTTTTAATTGTTGATGTCATGTTCGGGATTCATTTTTAATTGCTGATGTCACCGTCAGGGATTCTCTTTGTTTCACCAAATGTACCACTGAATATTTGGTGGACATGTTCTAGTGTTTTCTTATTGAAGGACCGATAAGAAGACATGAGGACTTCGCCCACACCTTGCGAGTACCAGGCTCTGAAGACTCGTTGCTGCCCCTGTCCAAAGTCCTCCTGGTTGTGCTGCAGACCAAGAAGATACCTGACGATTCCAGCTGCCAGTCTGCTCCCCCCTCCCAAACCCCCCCACCCCCTTGTCCCTGTCCTTGTCCAACTGGTCATGCTTTTGACCTGGATTAGGTTTTATAGACTGTGGACACAGCCCACATGCATTTATTAATTATTACAACTTGTACTCTTAAAATGTTCACCCGGCACAGCCAGAGGAGGAATGGTCAACCCCCTGAGCCTGGTTCCTCTAGGTTTCTTCCTAAATTTCTGCCCCTCTGACAGAGTTTTTCCACGCCACTGTGCTTCAACACTGTTGTTGCTTGCTCCTTGGGGTTTCAGGCTTGGCATTTTGTAGAAGCACTTTGTGACAACTGCTGATGTAAAAAGGGCTTTATAAATACATTTTACTGATTGAAATTTGATTGATAAGAGAGTTCTGACAGTATTCCATACCGTTCTAACAATGTTTCCTATTAGTTCAGTTCTGTTCGTGTTCTGTTGTACTCCTGACAAAACTGAGAGTTCTGACATTTAGGGCAGTAATGTGGTTATGTCTGTTTAAACCAAGTCCAGTGCCTCATGTCCTGGACTTGGAAAACACGGCCGTCCATCCACAACGTAACACCATGGTGTCCGCTAGGTAGTCATAGAAACATGGCTTTTAACATCGCTCTCAGTAGCCAAGTGTATCTTTGGGTTCATCTTCAGTCGTGTGAAAAACGTCAGGCTAGTGTTTACTGGTTAGGGAAAGCATGTCCACAGGGTTAGGCTGTAACCTTTACCCTGTTAGATTTAGCCCCTGTAGGTTGGCTTCACTTTGATAGCTTTTGCTGCAGTAGTCTGACTTTTCCTTGTTCCTGTAGGTTTAGCCTTCGTAGTCTCACTTTACACTGATAGCATTAGGCACAGTAGTCTGCCTTCATTAGGTTTAGCCTCTGTAGTCTGACTTTACCCTGTTAGCTTAAGCCTCTGTAGTCTGACTTTACCCTATTAGTTTCAGCCTTTGATCTCTGACTTTACCCTGTTAGTCTAACTTTAACCTGTTAGGTTTAGCCTCTATAGACTGAATTTACCCTGTTAGGTTTAGGCATAGTGGTCTGACTTCATTAGGTTTAGCCTCTGTAGTCTGACTTCACCCTGTTAGTTTTAGCCCCTGTAGTCTGACTTCATTAGGTTTAGCCTCTGTAGTCTGACTTTACCCTGTTAGTTTTAGCCCCTGTAGTCTGACTTCATTAGGTTTAGCCTCTGTAGTCTGATTTTAGCCTGTTAGTTTTAGCCTTTGCGTTCTGAATTTACCCTGAATAGTGCCAACGGTTAGAACTGGCTCAAGTAACAGAACTATGAATCTGAAAAGACTCACATATTTCAAGGAACCTGGAAGGAAAATGATCAATTGTGTTCCATAACGGAAACTGGAAGGAAAGTGATCACTTGTGTTCCATAATGGAACCTGGAAGGAAAGTGATCACTTGTGTTCCATAACGGAACCTGGAAGGAAAGTGATCACTTGTATTCCATAACGGAACATGGAAGGAAAGTGATCACTTGTGTTCCATAACGGAACCTGGAAGGAAAGTGATCACTTGTGGTCCATAACGGAACCTGGAAGGAAAGTGATCACATGCGTTCTATAACGGAACCTGGAAGGAAAGTGATCACATGTGTTCCATAACGGAACCTGGAAGGAAAGTGATCACATGCGTTCCATAACGCATAGTTAATTTAAAAGCATGTGAACCAGATAAGAAGGGTCTTTTACGTATCTTCACAAAAAATAAGTCCCACAAAACATGTCTGTTGTCTCTGGAAAGCACTCATCTCCTGCCATCTGAAACTCATTGCCTGAGTTTTAATTACAATATTATTTTATAATTAGCATTACAGAAAGGAAGAAAATAAGATGGTACCAATTTGGGGTAAGAACTGTCAGAACTTTGTTTAGCTGTCTGGAAAAGTAATATAAAAAAATAAATAAAATATTTCCCTAGTTAGCATTGTGCTAATCCACACATTATTTCACTACAGAACAGCTAATCCATAAAGCATTTCATACTGATTACCAAGCGGATCATATGGAGACCTATGATATAACCCCACACCTCCACCTAGGCATGAGGACATTTTTTTTTCCTCACAAAAATCACATTCATATAATCAAACATTTGCCTGTGAGCTGTATTAAATATTAATTTCTAAACTGGTATTAATTTCATAGCTAGAATGAGCCAATACCTGATTAGAATTCTCTAAACTGTCTCAACTCTGAATTCTATACTAATTTAATTAAAATATAGAATTAGCATAATTGGAATATTACTTTAGAGTTTCATTAAATTACAAAAGAAAAAGAGAAAAGAGGAAAGAGAGAAAGAGAGGGGGAGAGGAAGAGCGAGGGAGGGAGGGAGAAAGATATATCTAGAGGGAGAGGGCAATAGAGAAAGCCATACAGAGAGGGAGACAGAAAAAGAAAGAGAGGAAAGCTTGAGAGAAAGTGAGGCAGGGAGAGAAGATGAAAAAACATGGTGAGACTTTTATCGAAATAAAAGACTGCCAATTGCTATAATAAAAAAGACTACTACTTGCTGTAATAAAAAAAACACTACTATTTGCTGTAATAAAAAAAGACTGTAATACTTTTTAATGAAACAAATCATCCTATAATATTCTTTGTGTCCCGGGTGATTCATTTCACAGTCCACAGGGCATAAACAAAATCCCACTCTGTTCAGTAAGAGGATTTTGTTTGCATCCCAAACGCTCAACTAGTAACAATAAAGTTCACTATTTCTGCCCAAAGCCCTATGGGCCCTGCTATTGTACTAAAAAGGAATAGCATGCCATTTGAAACACACAATTTCCTGTGCTAATTTATCTGTAATTCCACATAGTTCTGCTATAGTTTCTAACCTCCAACTTTTGTTTCCCACATGAACCAACACTGTAGACAATGCAAATGTCCTGTACGAATCTTTAGTCATGTTGACACAAAATTCCTTTCCAAACCCATCAGTCCACCTAGCTGCCATAACCCCCTGCTGGTAACCATTTGAGGTTGACCAGCTAAGACACGAGCACATTCGAAAATTATTATGTATGGATAATAAATAAGCATTTTAGAAATTGTCTTTATAGCTATGGGAATTTAACATCACTTGTTTAAAGCTGTTGTAAAAAAATAATGTTAGGTTGTTTTTTTTTGGTCGCAAAAAAAATACTTATATTCATGTACTGCTGTACATTAGAATACTGCATATCATTCAAGGTGCAATTTATGACTTAGAAACGCTTATGACAGGCTTATGACAGGCTTACGACAGGCATCTGCACTAACATCCCTCTCATTACATGACACCAAGCCAAATTGGCCACCCCTTTCTAATGCTTCTCCAGTCTAACAACATCAAGTCAAACCGGTTCCATATGGACGGCCGCTCCAGATTAGTGGTCAACGCGGCTAACCCCACTGGTCACCAGTTTAACCTTTAGCACCGACCAGGCAAGGCTTGGCACGGCTGCCACACATCGGTCCTGAATGTCCCAAACACACACACACACACACACACACACACACACACAAACGGCCCTAAATGCAACTACAGGGGCCTATTGTTAAAAGCCACCCCTAGAGAAAGGACAGCAAATTGCCCCATCAGGACCTCTGGCCCCCGTGTACCTCTGTGCGGCCCCCCAGGTCAGGATAATGCAGGGCCTTTGGCCTCCAGTGGCCCAAATAAGGCCTGTTAATGTAAATGAGGTGGCAAAGAGTGTACGGGGGAGGGGGCCAACTGGCCTCCCTAAATTATGCTGATATGTACAAATGGGAGTCGAGGCAAAGGCACACTTCCGTTCCTCAATGTTATGTGCTTATGTGTGTGTGTGTGTGTGTGTGTGTGTGTGTGTGTGTGTGTTTGTGTGTGTAGGTGTGCAGTGGTGTATTATTCCAGATCATTTGGGATTCACAATCAACATTGTTCGTCAGAGATAATGAAACTAAAAGGCCCAGATGTTAAACTAGAGACTTGGAACTGAGATTAACACTACAAATATGGGATTTTAATTTGACCACCCTGCTACATGTGGCCCATTCTTACTAAAAGAAGGTGTGATGTGACAAGAAAGTCATAACATGTCTGTTCATGTCAAGTTTTGATCGGTTTAGCTGGATAAAGTAGCTGAGTTACCCAGTCAAACTTGAAATGTAATGAGAAGCAATAGGGGCTCTATTCTGGGCAGCACATGTTAATTTCAGGTGTTTTGATGGGAACAATGATTTTGATTTTGATTTTTCATTAGTTGACATTATGAAATGTTTTATAGCCAACGCAAATTTCGGTAGAAGTCTTGTTACCATCAAATTACTGTATTGAGTGACTAGGTTTAAAAAGGCGTTTAGAGTTAGAATATTTATGGAGAAATGTCAGATTTTTCCCTTAATTTTTTGTTATATAAAATTGTTATCTTCATAATAATTCAAATTTCCTGTTGCTGAATGACAAATTTCCTATTTCTGTAGGAAACTGGCTCAAATTAAAACCCAGAGATCTGCAGGTTGATTAAAAATAGTAAAAAAGCCACAAAAAGAAACAAGGACTGTGTAATGACATCGTAAAAAGCAAAAAACCTAAGATCTGGTGTTTGAAGAGAGTAAAGAAAATAATTGTGTGTTTAGTATCTAGCAGCTTCTTGTGCCATTAAGTGCGATGGATCATGATGAATGGACAAACCAAGAGGAAAAATGACAATCAATGATTAGTGGACCCATTACCAAATGTAGTTCTCTTAGTGGAAAATGGAGGGACTTAAGATTGTGTAGCGAAGTACCCTTTTACGCCATTCCACTGGTTAAAGGATTCAGCTGAATCTAGTAAAGAATGTCAGACAGAAATGTGATCCTTCTGTAACCCACTCACATCCAGACTAATGACTTGACATGATCCTTCTATAAAACTCACATCCAGACTAATGGCTAGACATGATCCTTCTGTAACCCACTTACATCCAGACTAATGACTAGACATGATCCTTCTGTAACCCACTTACATCCAGACTAATGACTAGACATGATCCTTCCATAAAACACACATCCAGACTAATGACTAGACATGATCCTTCCATAAAACACACATCCAGACTAATGACTAGACATGATCCTTCCATAAAACACACATCCAGACTAATGACTAGACATGATCCTTCCATAAAAGACACATCCAGACTAATTGCTAAATATGATCCGTCCGTAACATACACTCACATCCAGAAGTGGCAAGACCTGATCTTTTTGTAAAGCACACACATCCCAGAACACACACTAGAAAGACAATAACGTCAGGTCACAGGACAGAACCCCTAACTGCCAGCATAATAGATAAAGATCCCCAGATCAATACCGGTTCCAGCAGGATCCCCAATAAAAGCAGAGAAGGCCGTTTGACTAACAGAAGACACCCCACAACCCTACACTCCCCGTCTTTCCAGCCTATAATCGCCACAACTGTGACACCACTTCACCTTCACGCGCACATTCCCCATGTTGCTAGACGAGGTGTCAGCCTATTCAGGTTTTACAGAACAGCCCGTTAGCGTCCAGTCCACTTATAGCCATTTGAGTAGTCAAGCATGCATTGGGTTGACTTCAACTTCTGCGTTCCACACTCCCACTTGTGATCTTTGATTACAGAAGCTGTGTCCTTCAGTAATTGCAGGGCGGCAGATTATATTATCAACCAGTCGTGCCGGTGATGAGAACACCGGCTGCAACGCGGTGAGAAACCAGACGTGAGTACTAGGTTTACACGCCAGCGTGCCACACTGCCCCAGCCAGGCTTCCCAATGGCGCATATTTTCGTTTTTACGTCATTTAGAAATGTCCAAGGCATCAGAATGCCGACTTTGATCACTAACTACATAATCATGTACTCAGCATTGTAGCTTGTGTACCGGGCCTGCTAGTGGGTGGAAAACGTAAGGGACAGAATACACAAAATGTACACAAAGTTGGCATGCATTCATATACAATGTGTGGTGAGTCAATGAGATAATGAGATAGGAGCCATGACTGTATAATATACATGGATTTACACACATACACAGCGTCAGTAAAAAGTTTATCTAGAGGCAGGGAGATGCTATGCTACTGAATCTAAATAATCTTTCCCCAGGCTGCGTTCAGAGCTTTCAACTGACCACACACACACACACACACACACACACACACACACACACACACACACACACACA
>JACXGI010019680.1:0-11872 GCA_016801175.1 Esox masquinongy
CACGTGGGAAAATGTGTTATGGTCTGATGAAACCAAGGTTGAACTTTTTGGCCATAACTCCAAAAGGTATGTTTGGCACAAAAACAACACTGCACATCACCCAAAGAACACCATACCTACAGTGAAGCATGGTGGTGGCAGCATCATGCTTTGGGGGTGTTTTTCTTCAGCTGGAACCGGGGCCTGAGTCAGGGTGGAGGGAATTATGAACAGTTCCAAATACCAGGCAATTTTGGCATAAAATCTTCAGGCGTCCGAAGATTTCATTTGGGGCCCCCTCTCCCCTATCGGTCGGGGGCTCCCTAACGGTCAGGGGCTCTAAGCGGCCGCTTATATTGCTTATGCCTGGAGCTGGCCCTGCAAGCAAGCCTACTTTACCCACATACACCCTTACAGGCTGCTCTTAAATTACCCACAATGACACACTTGCTTGGTCGGGTGAGACACATTACAACCTTTTTTCACCATAGAACTACGGTCAGCCACATGCTTTAAGTGAAGCAGAAGTTGCAAGACCTGCCTTTACACAAGCTGCTGATTGACATAGTTTCCCGGTGGAATAGTGCGCTGGACATCCTAGAAATGTTCCTGGAGCAGCACACAGCAATCTCAGCAGCTCTGTGATGTTCAGTGTGTGAATTATTCGTTCTTTTGAACAACTTTTTACTGATTCGAGAATAACAAGGCCTTTTTGGTGACTCATTCAACTGTATCGTTCAGACAGTTTGCTGCAGATTTCTACATCGTTGGTTTATATGCAGACATCCAGCTAAGTGCTCTGACCAAAGGCTGTATACATTTGCTGAGAACAATTGATCGAGGCTTGGCAGAATTATAAAACATTTTTATAACCAATAATTAGATGCCGGTTGCAATAAAGAATTCAGATAATTGATTGTGATGATACAAAAACAGGTTTTGTTAAAAAAGGCTTGTGAACGACCAACTCCATTTTTATCCTTCATTTGAACTACTGTTTCGTTAATTCGAATAGCTGGCATCTACATATGTTCACTTGCAGGATTCATATTGTTATGAACCCTGTGGCTCTAGCAGTCTAGGGTAGATGGTACAGAGACCCGTAACATAAAACCCATGCAAATTAGTGTAGTGTAAACGAACAGCGAGAACAAACGACACAGACAACCAAAGCTACCGTCAAACATAAAATGTTTATTCTAAGCACACGGTAAAGGGGTTAGGGAAAAGGGGCTGAGCTGGACCCAAGAAATGAAATATAGTCCAACCACCCCTAAACTGAACTTGCCTGCCTCAAGAACTGCTTAGCTGACTACTAACCAATACAAAAATACAGCGGGTGGTCCGCTCAGTTCTAGCTATTGTTTTTAGACAAAGTTTTCCTACGGGTTGTGTATGCCCAAGGGCGACTTGCTAAAAAAAACCTTTTCCCAGGGACACAGGGACAAACAAACACACAGGTTGAACAAGGACTAAACAGCAAACAATTGACTAGACAACACCACACAAAACACCACAGCAAATACATACATGAAACAGGACAAAGTGAGATGTATGTGCTAAACTAAGTGATGTATGAACGAATAAAGTTATCTAGTCTATCAAAAGGATATGTATCTCAAGAGTGTCTATGTCCATGTTGGGGAAAGCAAGAGTCTCTTTGGGAGAACCAACTGACTGGGTTTTCAAACCAGGGATGTGTGATTTGATTGGATACAGGAAAAAAGGAACAGGTGGTGCAATTAGGAGTGTCCACTGATTGGTCCACCTCAGCAGTCAGGCGATGCACTCATGACTGCCAGGTAGGAAACACCCAAGGAGCACAATCAGGAACATAAAGGTCACCTGGGGAAACGGCAGGAGACGAAAAACACAAACAGGGTACCTGCATGCGTAACACATATATGTCGTCCTCCTGCTCAGTGCTTCGTTCAACCGTTGTTAGTTTTAATGACTCAATTGTATCATTTGAAGACTGGCAGCAGAATTCTACAATTTCAACTCAGCATTGCAGGAATAACGTTCATATAAAACCAATCTGTAAACTGCAATTACCTTTAGTATTAACATAAATTGGTGTAATTAAGTTTGTCAATATATCCCAGTGCTATTCGTCCTTAATGGCTCGCGATTAGCCTACTGACAGTGTCAACATGTCAGAAATAGGAGTCGACTGATTATCAGCTTGGCATATTCATACTTTATACAATAATCGGAATCGTTAATTTGTCTGAAATGATTATCGAAAAAAACAGTTTTAAATGTGCTTCACTGGCAGCCGCATCTCTGAACGGTTTCTGCAGGTATGGCTCAATGTCCTGCCCTCAGAATTATCAGATTGGTTATGCATCACAAGTAAATAGCCAATCAAAAATGTATGTCATATTTGTGAGAGAGACGTGGGGAACGCATGGGACGCTTGGCTGAGACGAGCGGCTGTTTTCTCCGGGGTAAGAATGCTGATGTTGCAATATCATAATAATCTTAACTGAAGTTGCCACAAAAAACTTCAGTTTGTGGACTTACGTTACTCCACCGAAAATGCCTGAACTAATGACGTTTTGGTGTAGCCTACTAGTAGAAAAAAAAAGACATTGGAAAGCGATTGTTCAGTACCCCTATTTAATAGGGCGTTAAGGGATTTCATTCAACGAAGACAAAAGCAATGGCTTTTAAATCAGTCACAACTTTTAAGCCAAAGTCCCTGCCTTGCGCTTTGTTGCAGTAATATATAGCTAATGTTTGAGTTTATTTATGCAGTGGTATTTTTGTGTAAAGACGTCAGTGCTAATGCAAGTAGATAGCTAACTTTAGTATGGTAACAATTAATATATAAGAGTACTCGCCCTTATTCGTTTTATGTTTTTACATTATGATACTGTACTGCAGGTAAGTTTAGGAAAAGTAACCTCAACTTAGCTAGCGTTAAAGCTTTCGCCTCCATTGTGAGGAAATTTTGTTGCCTGTGTTTTGCACTTTACTAAACTGGCTACCTAGCAAACTATATGAACGTGGGAGTTACACCAGTAGCTGACGTTGGGTCGTGATTTAATTAGCTAACGTTATTTGAATGTGATAGCTACAGTAATTTTAACAAGTTTATTTGTTTAACGTTAATTTAATTAATTTTAATTTTTGTCAGTTGACTAGCAAAAAAAACCTTGACATAACGTTATTTCTTGCACGTCACTTGTACAAAGGCTGTTAGTACGTTGTAAGCATGACGCAAAGCAGAACTACTCTGCCTATAATAAGGTTGTTTGGAATGACTGGTTCACTGTTATTATGTTAACACATTACGTTTGTAGAGTTGTAACCAACGTACACTCAAAGGATTTTCAATGCTTTTGTGCTGTAATAAGTGATGCACTTTTGTGCTCTAATTATTTAAGCATGTTTAAAATTTTGACCCTCTTAACTTTATCTTTTGAAACCCTTTTCATTGCAGATGGCTACACCACAGAAACGTTAAAGTTACAGTAAAGTTTTACTTTATTCATTCATTTTTATAGGAAAGAAACCTGACAAAAATTGTGAACAGTAAAATGTGCCTGATTTTGGGAGTTATTTAGTTAATTGTTTTTATAGAAAATTTCAGTTCGCAAGAAATGCTGATATAGGAGCCCCCTGCACTTTAAACTTCAAAATATCATGTTTAAATGTTCAGTATTATAGTATTTAATAAAACATATTTTTAAATGCATGTAAAGAAATTTGTAAAGAGAGTTTTGTGTTGGTGTTTGTGCTGCTTCAAATTTTAACAGTAAAATCTTCCTTTTTTACCGGGAATGTATATTGGAAAAAAAACTTTGGTTGCCCCCCCCCCCCAGTCAGAGATGCCATTTACCCACCATCCGAAACCGCCCGCTGGGCAGTTATGAACGTATTAATAGTTAAACAGAGTGGCTGTTTACTAGATTGTTGTGGCTGTGGACAGTGGTTGCAAGTTTGATTCCAGTGAGAGGCAAGACAATTTTGGGGGGGGGTGGGGGATTGTGTTGTTCAGACAGGGTTTTCTGTTTTTGTAACCTTACCCTTAACCTTCATCCCAATCCTAACCTCAGTACTGTGATGCCTAACCTTAACCGTAACCTAGCCCTAACGTCATTCCTTACCGTAATGCCAGTACTGTCATACCGAACCTCAACTATAAGTTCACCTTAACCCTTAACAGTAAATGTTATTTGTAACAAGGTTTTTTTTCATTTTGAAACGATTACGTTAAGGACCAACATGTGAAACGTTAAGGAGCAATGTAATAGCAAGTCATTAAGGACCAATAGCACTGTTGATAAATGTAATTAAATCGATTTTTGTTCATACTGAATGTAATCACGTTTTTCAAATCAGTTAACTGATTTACAATCATGTACCAGAATCAGAGCGGGTCATATGCCTCTCTGCAGAGCGGGTGATGCGTTGCAGCCTGCCCTTGTCTTTGGCAGTGGCTGCAGCTTTTCAGATGGTGATGAAGGAGGTCAGGATGGACTCTGATGGCAGTGTAGAAATGCACCATTATAGTCGTTGGCAGGTTGAACTTTTTCAGCTGTCACAGGAAGTACATCCTCTGCTGTGCCTTCTTCGTAAGAGAGGTGATGTTCAGCTCCCACTTGAGGTCCTCGGCGATGATGGTGGCCAGAAAGCGAAAGAACTCCACAGAGTTGACTGGGGAGCTACCCATGGCGATGGGGGGGAATGGCAGCTCGGCTTCTCCTGAAGTCCACTATCATCTCCAGAGCCTTTAGAGCGTGGAGTGCCAAGTTTTTCTGCCTGCACCAGGACACCAGATGGTCAGTCTCCCATCTGTAGGTAGATTTGTCTCCATCAGAAATAAGTCCGATGAGGGTGGTGTCATCCACAAACTTCAGGAGCTTGACGGATTGGTGACTGGAGGTGCAGCTGTTGGTGTGCAGGGAGAAGAGTAGGGGGGACAGGACACAGCCTGGGGGGAGCCGGTGCTGATGGTCAGGGTGTCGGAAAGGTGCTTCCCCAGCCTCGTGCTGCTTCCTGTTGGACAGGAACAATTGTATATAAATGTACAACCCCGTTTCGAAAAAAGTTGGGACGCTCTGTAAAATGTAAAGTATAACAGAATGCAGTGATGTGCAGATCATTTAAACCCTATATTTAATAGAAAATAGTACAAAGACAACATATCAAATGTTGAAACTGAGAAATGTTACTGGTTCTTGAAAATTATTTGCCCACTTTGAATTTGATGCCAGCGACACATTTCAAAATGGACAAGGATTGGGAAACACTGGGGTAATGGATAGGAGGGACATAGCTCATGTCAAAGTGACATCATACTCTTACTATTGTTGTCCTATCTACTTGGCAACCCCAGCCGTGTTCAAGTTAAAGTGTAAAAAAAGTTGTTAATAACAATGGTGAGTGATATATAACATGACATTCCAACTGCGCAGCAGCTGTATGTTACTGGTGGTAGCTAACGTGGCCGAATAGTATTATTACGCTATGAAAGCAATTTATGTAATTGATATGTTTTCAGATGGCTAGAAAATTATTTTGAAGACATTTGAAAAAGCTGGGTTGAAGACAAAGAAAACGCAGTAGAAGACACACAGCGTACTGAATCGGATGATCAGTACTTAAATGGTGTCAGGTCCTGGCTGGGGGCCTGTTGGCACCTCTATGCGCCTCGGGGCCACAGTCGGGACCTGACTGCAGAGGTGCCTCTAGACATCTCTGCACTGCAGTTTTGGTTGTCAGCTGTGCTGTGCTGACAACCAAAACAGCAAGTTATCTGTAATTGGGGACCTTATTTAAGTTGCCTTTTTGGATCTTTAGTTTGTGGTTCATTGTTTGTGTTTGGGTTACACTCAGTTTTGTGGTCTGCCTCTCCTTTTGTTGTTTAGTTCAGTTTGGAAGAACATTAAAAGGATGTTTCATTTTAAGTCTGCGCCTGTGTCCTGCCTCCCTGACCTTGACAAACTGTTTTCTGAATTGAAAATTGTGTTTATATTGAGAAATGAATTTACATTAGAATTACAGCAAGATGTTATCACTATCACCAGTCCGCAAAATCAATATTATTGCTGTATCCATTGCAATGGATCTGAGAATCGAATCATTTAACTTGTCTGAATTATTCTGATTCATTTTCCTCATCCACAATTACATGCCTTTCATCATTATTAATGTCTCTGTTTATATTTCACCATCTACCGTTATTTGTGTACCACTCATCAGTTGCAGCACTATCTTCGGATATCGGCCACAGACAGCTACCTAGCTAGGTACCGGTTGGCAAGAGAATGCTGTGTTGTTACTGTCTTATGTAAAAGACATTGTTATTTTCCCCAAAAATTAAGATAGGAAGAAGAGGGTTACATTTGTTTCCCTGGCTCAGAATGTACCCAAGTTAGTCACAAAGACTGCTGTTTGCAGATCGCATTTTGCATTGCTTGGAGAACCTGCAGCAATAAAAGATGGGGTATGCAAAGCTACCAATTCTGAAGCCGCAGTTACTTGTTTACAAAGAAACAGTAATTGGAAAAAAGGTAGCTTTGGAGGGAGATGGTTATTGAAGGCAAACTAATACTAGCTTCTTCCATCACATTGATTGGAAGAAGGTAACCAGCTGTATTGACGGGAACATTTTTACTTGGAAAACACATACATTTTGGAAAGAAGTGCTTTGATTTACTGTAGCTTGTAGAGAGTTGTTAGTAAGCATTTCAACTGTCTTGAGTACATAAGTAAAAATGTGTTGATTATAAATGCCAGGTTTCACTGAAGTCCTACACTGCCAGATACTACAAGAGATGTGTAGTGGCAGCAGTGTTCAATGGGAACCTCTTGACAGACCAAGAATGCGAAATGTGGGCTCACAGACCAATCCTCTGTTCAAGAGAGGACAAAAAAAAGTGTCACTCCACTATCCATGGGAACTCTACTGGTGCATAAAATTAAGGTGAATGGCAGCTAAAAAAAACTGCAATGTACCTTTTCTCTACCTTTTTCACTTGCAGTATACACTTTTAATCTGCATTTACATTCAAAAGCATCAGAAGTAATGTTCATACAACCATCATCTCTCTAATAAAGTGTGGTTGACTTTGTGTTGCACTTACATCAGAATCAGAATCAGCTTTATTCGCCAGGTATGTGTACACATACAAGGAATTTGACTCTGGATTATACAGACTCACAATGTGCTTACTCATAAAAGACTTAAACAAAGGACAGTCAACAAGAGTCACCAACTGCAATATACAGTACACATAAATACACAAAATAAACCAAACAACAACATAGTAAGACTGGTGAGACAGTAGTGCAATGAGCAGGGTATAAGGGGTGCTGGAAATAAATATTATTGTGCAGGTATTATTATTTACATAATGACAGTGGATGTGATCTACATATATAGCAGAGTGCAAACAATGCTGGAATGAATAAATAATTTTTAGTGCAGGTGTAATGTATATGAGGTAGGTGGATATGATATATACAGTATATATACAGTATGAACAACACTGAATTGCAGGATGACAAAAGAATTAAAAATAAATAAGTAGTAGACAGGTGGATGTTAGGATCAGAGTTACTGGGTGGTTATACAGGGATTGTGCCTGGCACTAAGTGACTGAAGTTGACTGTTCATCAGAGTGATGGCTGCTCCTCCTGAAGTCCAAAGTCATCTCCACAGTTTTGAGCGTGTTAAGCTCCAGGTTGTTCTGACCACACCAGAGGACTAGCTGTTCAACCTCCTGTCTGTAGGCAGACTCGTCACCGTCCCGGATGAGGCCGATGACCGTAGTGTCGTCTGCGAACTTCAGTAGTTTGACAGATGGGACTCTTGAGGTGCAGTCGTTTGTGTAGAGGGAGAAGAGCAGTGGGGAGAGTACGCAACCCTGGGGGGCGCCGGGACTGATTGTTTGGGTGCTGGATGTGGTGTTCCCCAGCCTCACCTGCTGACTCCTGTTGGTCAGGAAGTTTGTGGTCCGCTGACAGGTGGAGGCTGGCACAGTGAGCTGGATGAGTTTGGTATGGAGGATGTCTGGGATGATGGTGTTGAATGTTGAGCTGAAGTCCACAAACAGGATCCTTGCATATGTCCCTGAAGAGTCAAGGTGTTTCAGGACGTAGTGCAGTCCCATGTTGACAGCATCTACTGCATTTCTGTATCGTCTAGTGACGGCCTTGTTGCCAGCTTCCCAGGCATGCGTGCAAACTTTTACAATAGTTGTTGGCACCGATTGGATTTCACACCTTGAAATAACACCCATAACTTCTACACCACAATGCTGGCTATCAGTTTACAGAGTCATGTTTACCATTAGAATCATTGTTTTATGTCCCCTTAAATGCTGTTGTCCTTGTTTGAGGTCTAACTACCCTTAATATATAATTATTGTATATATAATCAATGCTCTTTTACTCTGTGCTTTGACAAATTCATTAATTTATACTGTAGCTATTTGTGGCTCTGTTGTGTACTTGTTTTTTGTGTTACCAGTGAAATCCTGTCCTGCTTTAAGTGGAAGAGTTGAGCTCCTTTCCAAAACCATCCATGATGACACTTGTCTTAGGCTGTTACACTGTACATCAACTGAATTAACTGAACAAAGGAAAAATCTGTCTATACCAATTGTTTACTAGTGAAAAAATAAACACACATTGTAAATACTTCTTTTGATTTCTATGCATATTATGCATTTGTTATATGAAAACCTGTTAATGACTATTTGAGTATAGGATAATGCAAACTAGAAATTATTAGTTTTACCATAACATCAGTTTTTATAGCGTTTTGTCATGGGTTGTTAGATGAAGAACCTTTTAATATTTTTTGGTTACATGACTATGCAACAGCCAAACACAAAATTACAACTTTTACCATAACATACATTTTTGTTGGCTAGCTAATATTTGGTGGACTCCCCTCAATATTAACTTGTTAATGTTGTACTGCATCTAAAATACAAAATCGTTACAAAATGTTTAGCTACTAATTATTTGCCTTCTTTAGAGACTTTACTACGGAAGCCCTGAAGCCCAAGGCAATAAAAAAAAATTGGGGCCCAGAGACTAAGTTTATCTCGTTTGAACAACTTAGTATCTTGTTTGAACGACTTAGTATCTCGTTTGAATGACTTCAAAAATTTAAAAATTTTTGAAGTCATTAGTAGTTTTTTACTACTAATCGTTTCTTTCAAACGAGATTTTTTTTACCACTAAAAGTCATTCAAACGAAATACTAAGTTGTTCAAACAAGATAATCATTAGTATGTCTAATTAGGCCAAATTCATTATGAAGCAGCATTACAAGGCCATGTAATGTTTGCTACAGCCCATCGTTCTTTGATTCCCATCAACGAAAATGTTCACACTAAAAGGAACAAATAAATTAACCTCAATCGCTACATCATAGTTGATTTATCGATCTCACACGTCTCACAAATAATGTTTTGCCTTTTTTTCTCTGCGGGCAACTGTCCTGATGCAGGATCTGGCAGTTATACATGCTTCAACTGTGAAAAGAAGTCTTACAAGAAATGGAATTTAAAAAAATCTTAAGGCAAGACAAAAAGCAGAAGAGATTACAATATGTGAAAAACGTTAAGCATGGAGTGACAAGAAATGTCAAAACATCTTATGGTGAGATGAGTCCAAATTTGACATTTTTGGTTCACAAAGATATCAGTAGGCTGTCAGAAGAAGTTAAGTACATGAATGCCTGTTTGCAGCCTTGTGAAGCATTGTGATGGCTTTATCATTGTCTGGGGGTGTATGTCAGCAAACGTTGGGATCTCACCACAACTGATGGAGGTATGAATACTGAGAAATATAAACAAATGATCATTTATCATGCTGTTCCAACCGAAAACGACTGACAACATTGTGGCCCAGGTAAATTTCTCAGTTGGCCTGTACAACTGAGAAATGTATCTCACACAGTATTGTAGATACCGTAAAAGGGTCAGTATTGTGAATGCCTCTATTGCAGGATTGATAGGGAATAAACAAGTCAAGACAGTAGAGCTGAGTTTTGTGTCTTTTATCTCAGCAAATAATTGTCCAGGTTCCTCTTTTGACTAGCGATAAACAGAGTGCACAATCAGCACAGCCGATCTTCTTAGAGCAAAAAAATAATAGAACAAAAACACTTTGATTCATTCTTACCAGGATCTTTGTTACTTAAACACAAATCTGCAACACATACAACATATATACAACTTTGTGGGGAGCCATAGCAGCACCATACAATAATATATTCAGCATGTTGTCACAAAAAATGCTGGTGTCCTCTCACTAATTTCTTCACAGAAATCCTCCTGGACTTCCATGCCTGGCCTGGTTTTCTGGGCAGAGAAATGAGCACGATCATTCATGACAGGTGTACTCACTTGTTCTCTGTCCATACTCTCCATACTGGGGTTGTCTGCAGGGTTCAAAAGTCACCAGGCATCCTGAATGTTCACAAAATAACCGAAACACCACATGAAAAAGGGCTGTTACTTTGAAATAACTATTTCAAATCATCACAATTTCAAACACAGCTGCACAGTCACATTAGGTTGATTGCCAATTAGCAGTACATATGTCAGCTATAAAAGGGGTCTGACTTATTAGTACTTTGACATTTGAATTTTCAAAGCAACATGAGGCAACTAATAGAGTTCCAACGAGTCAGTGGCTTAATTACAGGTGTATCAGTCACAAGAAGTGTAAATTATTCAATGTGCAATGGGAACACTCAAATCATATGGCATTGGCAAAGAGGAACAGTGGGCAGTTAACAGGACAGTTGCTCAATGCCCCAAAAGCCTACAAAAATTGACACAGGTTTGTATCAGCACATCTGTGATCCAGTCTCAACAAAAACTGCTCGTTGTGAGCTTCACAAAGCAGAAATGTATGGCTGGGCTGCCATTTGGAAACCGCTTTTATCCAAGGCAATGTTATTGGCTCTCTCTCATGATGTTCTGATATTCCAGGATGATAATGCTTCCATACACACTGCTAAATGTTTTCAAGAGTGCTTTTATGAACACGAGGATGAAGTTAAACTCCTTCCATGATTTCCTCAATCACAAGATCTGAACATCTTTGAAACTCCATGGGAAGTTCTGGAGCGCAGTGTTCAAAGTAGGGGTGTCGTGATATACCGGTATTGACGATAACCTTTATATTTAAAAAGTGAAATATTTATATCATGTTAATAATACACATAATAATATCATATTCACTAGGCAAAAATGACAATATAGTTTTTCAAAAACTCCTCTCGGTTTTTCGAAAGCTTATTCATGTAATCTATAGACAAACTATACATGTGCTTAAACTATAAGTCTGCGCCTATGTACTGGCGTAGGAATCACTAGGCGTAATATATTTCGTATATTCACTAGGCGAAAATTATTTCCAAAAACTCCTCTCGGTGTTAGGCCTTGTGGATCTTTTGTTTATCCGTTCATCTGGTTGCCTTTTCACTATCCATTAAGTGTAATTGTTTATGTATACTTTTTACTTTTTTTTGTACAGTTATGGTTACAGACTCTGTCCACCTCCTTACTCTCGTACTTTGAGTGTAATTCATTTGCCAAAAAAACAAAACAAAACACAGAATAAACAGTTGGAGTTGGAGATGAATTTGACTGATAGTATTATTATAATTTTTTCTTCAAATTTGTGATAATATAGTTATTGTGATTTATTTTGGCCACGATAATGGGCTCTCTAAATTTTGCTTTTCTCTTGCTCCATTTAAACTTAGGAGGACATGAGGTCTTGGCCCACACCTCTGAAGTCCCAGGCTTGAAAGACTCGTTGCTGTCCCTGTCCAAAGTACTCCTGATTGTGTTGGAAATCAAGACGATACCTGACGATTCCAGTTGCCACTGCTGACCCCCCCCCCCCCAAG
>JACXGI010019681.1:0-11872 GCA_016801175.1 Esox masquinongy
GTCCATAATACTCACTTGTTTGATTTCCTGCTGGGCTAAATGCAAATCAAGCATAATCTGCTCAAATTCCTGCATCTCCTTGGTGGTCAGACGTGCCATTTTACACACCTCTTGGAAAGTCCACTCTGCGCCACACCTTTTGCCATTTTTGTCAGCAGGACAAGTGAACCTGTATTGTTTCTGGGTTAACAAAGGTACGTTAGAAATGATTCCAGACGTTGCAAATATAAAAATGTTGAATTGCCACAGGCTATAATTATAATGACATGTCATAAACAACAGATTATATTATTAACTTTCTTTGGCATACCTGTCTTAGAAGCTCATAACACCATCCTGTCACTGACTCTGGGGTGGCTGCGTGACCACAAGACATTTCTGCCCTTAGAGACACATAGTCATCGCCAGCTGATGACACACACAAAGTATTTAGTCAGTAGGACAAGAAAGTATTGTATTTTACATCTATGTTATGGTCATTAAATGTTTTAGGCTAGTCTGTATTAACATTCTAGCATTTTTTCATATTCATGAGTATTACAATCCCATACAGGTTATATGTAAATTATTGATAGAGCATTTGATATAACATGTTGAATAACAGTAGCCAAATAATTGGTTTAAAATAAATACATTTTTCAATTGACATTTTCTTACTTATTTCATCCTTCCTGTTGACGAATTTGAGTGTGGTGTCGCGAGGGTCATAACACTTCTCTTGCTCCAGCTGTCTGGTTGTCATCTTGTTGCTCTCTTTTCACTGTCCCTTTCTATAGTCCCAGAATTCTCAGACCTTATTTGAAAGCCACATTTAAGGAGAAAACCCGAATGTCAAGCAACTGCTTCTGGCTACCGCTACATTGATTTCGAGTGGAATGGTTGTGAGATATGACGGAGTTATACAAGTTTTTGTGGACTTTGATTTCACTTTCCCTTTCGACAGTGTTTATAGAATGAAAATTACTTGTCAGCTGACTAGCTCTGAAATGTAACTTAAAATTTGTTTTGGACAGCCCAACTTCAAATGGGGAAGGAAACTAAATAGTTGAATCCTGTAGGTCTGCAGCTCAAACACATTAGTCCCAAAAAATATTTATTCACTTAAAGAAAATTAACATCCCTGTAAATCCACAGAAGTTGAACTAATGATTGTTACTGCAGACAAATATGGGCAATAAGTAGGGAAATCCAAAGGTGAAAAGAACATATTTATTATAATGAATGTGACATGAGTTAGAACAAATGTCAGTAGCACAAATTATGAATGTGAATGAAGTTGGAACCTGTCAATCTTTGCAAATCTTTAGTCCAGGATGGTGTTTGTTCTATTAATTTCCAAGTGAAATTACGCAGTAAAGACGTCGACATACATTTTAATTGGCTTTTCTGTCAAAGTGTAAAGCATTATCTGACAATATCTTGACATTAGATTGGACTTCAACATCAAAAGGTAAACAAGTATGCAATTAAACCAAATGAGGAAGTGAAAATAATTGGTTTCTCTCACATGGAAAAAAAACATACACCCACTGAGGTGTATCATATTCAACTGCAGGCACAACATCATGGTCTGTGAGTTTATAGTGATAGGACCTACAATGGGTACAATAATATTAAAAGTGGGTACTAAATAAGAGATGGATGATATACAGTAACAGTGAAACAGCTGAAGGAAATTCTTACCCAAACAAACAAGAAAAGTTAACTTGGGTATGTTATACACTACTGTTCAAAAGTTTGGTCACTTAGAAATGTCATTGTTTTTACATTTTCTGTCCATTAAAATAACATCAAATTGATCAGAAATTCCGTGTAGACATGTTAATGTTGGAAATTACGATTTTTAATGGAATATCTACATAGGCCTACAGAGTGTACAGGAGAGCTATCAGCAATTGCAAAGCCAACAGGTCAAACCTCACTGGTCAAACCTGACTTGTAAATTGTCCTCTTGATTTGTTGCTCAGGTACTTTCTCTTTCAATAGGACTTGTTTGTTTTAACATTTAACCTTAATCAACATGATTAGATTATTATTACCGTATGACGTGTCTTATGGAAAGTCCCTGAGATCTCCAGACAGGCTGTTCCAAAGGATAGGGTCATAGTGGCTGTAGTAACATAAGTAGGGGAATGTTACTTATTTCATTAGTCTCTGTTGTCTTAGTGATTCTCACTGGTATTCCCCTGAGATCCCAAGACAATTTACCATTCTATAAGTCTGGATAGTGCATTTCAATCCTGTACAGTGATTGAAGAATTGCCATGCAATTATACAACTGTACGAGTAAAGACATTGCTCTTAAGATGACCTTTATTATTTGTTAATCAAATGTATTGAACATTTAAAAAATTTACTCTCTGCCCACTAGTGTTTTCATTTGTTATTAAAGCTTCTAACCAGAATCTGGAGGCCCAGGACAAAGCAGCCTTGCCTTCCCAGTGGCTTTGCCTTTGGGTTTTGGTTGGCATTTGAAAAATGTTTCAGTCCCCCCTTCTTTTTTTTCATTAAAAAAATATTCCAGGGCCATTCCATTAAATCTGTCTATTTAAGTACTATCTTGTTGTCATATGACTTCTTGCCAATGCTAGGTGGAAAGAGAAAGTAAAATGTACTGGTCCAGGTGGGTGTAGAGGTCTGCCTAGGAGCCACTGAGCAGGAAGAGGTCATAGCGCACTGAATTTTAAGCTTAAGGCAAACAAAGCAGAACTGTATCCTACAAGTAGGACAAGGTACATTTTTACAGGCAGTGTTTTTATGCCAGACAACTGTGCCACAGTTGGGACAGGCGCATATGGAGGGGCAGTAATGATGTCCAAAATCTGAGGTAATGGGGCTGTTCTTCAGCAGTTCCAGTGTCTCACTGGTGCAGTGATGAGTGTCACACCGAGTGATACTACACTGGATTTTTTTTACTTTCCTGTTCAACAGTGTTTGTAGGATACATATTACTTCATCAGCTGACTAGCTCAGAAATGTAACTTGGCCAGTCTGTTAGGACAACAGATACAAATAGGGAAGCAGAAGACAGAGTGAAATCACATAGCTTTATTGTTCCCTAAAAGAATATAAACATTCCTATACATCCACTAATGATTGTTAAGGCAATACTGTGGGCAATATGTAAGGAAATCCAGAGGTGAATAGAACATATTTATTATAATGGATGTGATGTGAGTTACAACTTTGCAAATGTCAGTAGCATGAGAATGAAGTTGGAACCTGTCATTCTTTGCAAATATTTAGTCCAGGATGGTGTTTCTTCTACTAATTTCCAAGTGAAATTACCCAGTGAAAACATCAAAACAAATTTTCTTTGGCTTTTTGTCAAACTGTAAAAGATTATCTTGACATTAGATTGACTTCGACATCAGAAGGAAAACAAGTATGCAAATAAACCAAAAGAGAAAGTGAAAGAAACGACTTTCTCTCACATGTAAAAAACATACACCCAGATAGATGTTATAAACAAAGACAACACCTTACAACACACAGTCATATTCAACTACAAGAGCAACATCATGATCTGCCTTGATGTGATAGATCCTACAATGTACAAAACAAGAGTCAATGTGGCTGATACACATGGGACAGTGAGACAGCTAAAGCAGGACATTTTCAAGAACCTACGTAAGACTTCAGGTATGCTGAATAGAACATGTATATTGGGCAATGAGAATATACAGTATGTATTAAATCGTTAATTCTTCATTGATTTCTCAAAGGGGGGAGGTGTTTAATGGGATTTATGACATAAATGTGATCGATGGTTGCTTAAGCAAAAAAAAAACTGAAATGCATTGAATCTAATGAGGGTAATTTTACTTACACACACAGGCACACACTTTAATATCTTAATCATTCTGGCACTTTAATTGTTTGTTCGGATACACAGCTCCGGAAAAAAGAGTGAGGAACAGAAGCGCTCAATTTGCAGTGGTCTCTTAATTTTAACCCTTCTGTTCCTCACTCAAAACCTTCCTTTTCGACTTTTTTGGAAAGGAAAGAAAAAGGTGCAGTGGTCTCTTAATTTTTTCCGGAGCTGTATATAAGGGAAATTACATTAATAGAAGTGTCCTATTAATGCAAATTACAATAATTAAAATAGTCTATAGATGAAAAACATTTAATGGAATTAGTTTATAAAACATATTTAGTGTTGCCTTAGAGCTATGAAGATTTTATTATAGCTTAACTGGCCAAGAAGCAAGAATATTTTGGATAGAAGTCCTTGTATTCCTGTGGTTCCTATCTAAATCCATATTAATTTATGCACATTTTAATGACTGTTCTTATTTTGCTCACAAATTGATTTTGAAATATCTAGTCGGATTAGGAGATAAATATATATTTGTCCAGATGTTGAATCCCGACCTGGGCAGAGATGGTGGGGTCTAAATGGGGGCTAAATGGCCAATATGGTGGGGTCTAAATGGGCGCTAAATGGCCAATATTGTGGGGTCTAAATGGGGGCTAAATGGCCAATATACCACACCCATTCGTACCTTATTTATACTAGGATGTTTTAAAAATGTTTTGACAATTAAATGCATTTACCTATTATTAAGTATTTATATTTTTATTTCAATCCAGTTCACTCCATGCAAATTTGTTAACACTGTAATACTGAAAACACTGTAATATGTCAAAATTAATTAAATCGTATATGTAATTATACCTGCTTAATGTAAGATCGCTGACTCCTCCTACTTTTTACAGGTCTTAGTGAGGAGTCCGTGAAGCTGACAGTCAAAAGCAAGCTAATGGAAGACAATGATCCAGTGTCATTATACCCTGTGGATCACATGTCTGTCATTCACCTGGTGCTGCAGGTACATGGGGGATAGAGTGAATAACCACCTTCACGTCTGGCATTGATACTTCTACCCTGCCAGTCCTTCTACTACCCTAACAGTCCTTCTACCCTGCCAATCCTTCTGTGGAGCCTGACTCATCTTTAGATTTCGTATTCGGTTCCAGATGTTCTGTGGACTTTTCTAAGCTAGTGATTCAACATATCCATTGTTTGCTCTTAGGGGGTTTTAAGCTGATTCTCAGTACGAGCATTTTGTTATTAATGCTGATGTTAAAAGGGCTTTATAAAATCCATATTATCAATTGATTGTGTGCTGAAGTCTATGCTGTTGGTGATATGGCCCCAGGTTGAGAATGACGGAAACAACTGACGTCCAAAGGAACATCATGGCACATAACAGAACGACACATGGCTAGATTTTAATATTATCACCACATGTGCATGAATAATAAATACTTTGTTCATTGAGAAAAAGTTATTTGTAAATGTTGGCAAGTAAATTGATGTAACCCATTGAAGTGTTATTTGGTTTTCTATGGTAAACCTGCCTGTTTCTGTCATTTCATGATTTCACTTGGTTCAATTGTATGAAAATAAAAATATACTAACCTAATTCAACTTTCTCTTGTGTATTATTTTGTTCATATTTGAAAGACAATAATTAATTAAATTAGCCTGTGGCCAATGGGGGACTTCCGTAGAACTCTGGATGATATAAGTACAGTAATTATTGTGGCGGAAAACTCTAAAGATGTTATCTAGGATGTAACTAATGGGTGCTTTATGAATGTTTCTGTTAGACTGTTAATCTGAAGCATTAGTGAGCACCTCGTAAAATGAAACATATGCAGTTACTATCTCTTTATGTTAAAGAAGACGAGAAACAGATGTATGATTATTGATAGCATTGGTCATGTTCTGTTTACCTCATGATCAATTCAGAGCTGTGTGGGCTGACAATAAATTTATAGATGACATTTAGAGGAAAGTTTCTTATCTTCTTATCTGTCACACTCTCCTATAAGAGTATATATGCATCAACTGTACACCTCAGAAGGGAGGGAATTCAACAAAGTTTGCATTACGCTGAGTACCTCTGTTTTCCCCCTGAGCTCAGAATAAAGAATCATTAAATTCTGAAACATCCACCTTAATTTAAGTAGAAATATCCACAACATTCCTTTTTTACCCCATTGTAGGAAATGGGAATTTTTAACATATAACAGCTTGTGTGAAAGACCAAAAATTAAACAGACGATAAAATCTAAAGACAAGTTGAAAACCTGAATCTGCCTTTACTCCCAAACCAAATTGTTTTCCAGTGTTTAGGGAGAATAAGAATTAATCCTGTGTTAATTTCTAAATGGTAAATCAGTATGTATACACATACTTTGAAAGAAAAGCTGACCATCTAAATTTTAACTTCATAATTACTGTCAGATTTCAAATAAAATTTTTTGAATCACAGACCTAAAAGAAAAGAATGAATCACTATCACAATACTTACAGAGGGTACTATATATATTGACACAATGATGAGCCACCTGCCTAATATGATGTTGATTCTCTGCTTGCCGTCAAAACAGCGCCAACCCGCCGAAGCATGGACTCTACATGACCCCTGAAGGTGTCCTGTGGTATCTGGCACCAAGACATTAGCAGCAGATCCTTTAAGTCCTGTAAGTTGCGAGGTGGGGCCTCCATGGATGGTTTCTCAAACCATTCCTGTACAATGTGTGCAGTGCGGCAGGGCGCATTATCCTGCTGACAGAGGCCACTGCCATCAGGTAATACCATTGCCATGCATGAAGGGGTGTACCTGGTCTGCAACAATGTTTAGGTGTCAAGTTAGCGTCCACATAAATACCCAGACCCAGGGTTTCCGAGCAGAACATTGCCCAGAGCATCACACTCCCTCCACCGGCTTGTCATCTTCCCACAGTGCATCCTGGTGCCATCAGTTCCCCAGGTAAACGGCACACGTACACGGCCATCCACATGATGTAAAAGAATATGGGACCCATCGGGCCAAGCGACCTTCTTCCACTGCTCCAAGGTCTAGTTCCGATGGTCGCGTGCCCAATGTAGGCATTTTGACTACAAAAAGCACCCACAAGCCTTGTCATTTCAGAGATGCTCTGACCCAGTCATCTGGCAATAACAATTTGGCCATTGTCAAAGTCGCTCAGGTCTTTACTCCTGCCCATATCTTCAGCATCCAACATGTTGACTAGGAGAACAGATTGTTCCCTTACCATCTAATCTAACCAGACCTTGAAATGTGCCTTTGTTAAGAAATTATCAACATTATTTGGTCATAATATTTTTGGCTCATCAGTATATCTACGTCTTGCAACTGTTCTTGTTACAAATTCTGTCACTTGTTTAAATTCTGGCCTCTCTACTTTTGGTCTCGACCGCAAGTTGTTGGGACCTCCCTTGAGGTTCCAATAGATGGGAGGTGCGTAGGGGTGGGGCTGGCCCAGCTGGCTGCCATTGGAAGATTCCAGAAGCGATGTGGATGTGGATCGTCATTTCTGAATGGAGATTTGGGGTGAGATTGTAAGCAGAGAGAGGAAATTTCAATAGTTTGAGTACACAATCTTTTTTTAGCTTTTTCTCATGGCGTATAGCTTAGGCGCATACTGTGATTGGTCAGAAGGTATCGCACCGGCCATTGTCTGTGAGTGGTCATTTAGATGGGTGACAAGACCATCTTTCAATCTATGAAGTGGTTAAGGAAGACTCCCTAATAGGGTCAACATAGGAAGAAACCTAGAGAGGAGCCATACTCTGAGGGGTGGCCAGTCTTCTTCTGGCTGTGCCAGGTGAAGATTATAAGAGTACATGACCTTTTGGGCCTGATCAATGTTCATGCATGTTCAGATGACCAGCAGGTCGATAAATGCATGTGGGCCATGTCCAGAGTCTTTAGGTAGAATCCGTATCAGCAGCACAACCAGGTAGACAAGGATAGGAATGGATATGAGTCGTCAGGCCAAAGCGCTGTCGGTCCAGGGGCACACATCCACCTAAGGTTATAAAGGATGCCAAAAATGTTTGAGCTTTCCTTCAATCCAAAAGGATGCCTCAGTATGTGCTTCAGACTGGCCCTCGTCCCCGTCACAGAAACAAATGCAACATAAACAGCTGCGTACTACCAATACCCAACTACTAATAATAACAAATCAAAAGTTCAGAGAAAAAACATGATTGCATGTCTTCACACCCAGTTACTTGGTGGAAGCTCATTTGACAGCCATTATAGCTGTGAATCGTTTTGAATAATACACGCAGCATTTACATCCATTGTTTTGTCAAGCTCAGTAAATTTGGTTAGGAATCATTAATAGGACATGAAGGACTTTCAATAAAATTTCAGTTAGGATCGAGTCTAGAAAAGTTTCTTGACAACCAGCTGTTTGTAGAAATATTATTAATATTTAACTTTTTAAGTGATTTTATTCCCTTTTGATGTTATTCCCCAGAGTTATAGATACAGTATGCATTAAAGCAAGGCTTAGGTGTTCTCTATTATTTTTAGCCACTGTATCTGTCGACCTGAGCAATACAGAGGAACAGATGAACAATATATGACAGTACTGAAGCTGTAAAAGAAGGCTTCTGGGGAACTCAGGTAGAGCGCTGTTCATTCCACCCAAACAGCGGAATCATTAATTCCACCCCAACCGCTAGTGAGCCCCCAACCTTTAGGGGAAAGGGGCTCCCAAAATCAACTTTCGTTTAGGGCCCCCAAAAGGCTAGAACTGGCACTGGGGGAAATGACTCTTCTACAAATGGACAGAAGAGAGCCTCCATGTAGGCTACCTACATGACTAGTGCTT
The DNA here is from genome assembly GCA_016801175.1 of Esox masquinongy. Classification (NCBI taxonomy): domain Eukaryota; kingdom Metazoa; phylum Chordata; class Actinopteri; order Esociformes; family Esocidae; genus Esox; species Esox masquinongy. Next base: position 8,662 of record JACXGI010019681.1, read on the forward strand.
GATTTTAAAAAAATAGTGCGCAAGGCATACAGAAGAACAGTGTTGGGACCATGTTCTATTCATATGTCTAAATGACAAAGTGTTGATTGAATTTTTTGATTTTTCTTCTTGACAATTTCCTCTTGCCGTCACTGTGACACTGTTAAAATGATTAATGTCTGTGTTAAGCACCGCCCCCTCTGCTGTTTTCGAATGACACGTTGTCGTTTCAGCTGTGTACATCTAGCATTATTATATTATCAGTAGTCTGAATGAATTGGCTTGCTCATACTTAAACCGTGTTGCTACATGGAATAATTGTTTCAACCCTATAGAACCAGGGATTATTATCAGGGCCTCTAGGCATCTCTATGCACCTGGGTGCAACAGTCAGGGCCTGACCGCAGAGGTGCCTCTAAGCATCTCTGTGCTGTAGTTTTGGTTGTCCCCAATTAGAGGCAGCTGCACTGCGTTGCCTCTAATTGGGGACCCTATTGAAGTTGTCCTTGTTTTGCTTTCATTGTTTGTGTTTGTACTTGGTTTGCGGTCTGCCGCTCCTTTTATTGTTTTCTGTTCGGTGTGGTAAAGAAGACCATTAAAAGTTTGCCCCTCAACTCTGTTTCCCCTCAACTCTGCGCCTGTGTTCTGCCTCCTCGATCGTGACAGTTATGGGTAAAAAAACTATGGGAAACTGGATAATTTTGTTCATTTTGAGTTTTGCAGAACAAACAATAATACAATTTATTTATCATTTAATACAAAAACAATCTGCTATAAACAATCAGTCAGTAGCTCCAAATTGAATATACTGTTGTCTGCGATTCAGATGAACAAGCTCATTTGTGGTAAAAACATTGAGAACAGTAATTGAAATTAGTATTTATTTTTACAAATATATAGATGTCCCATTCACACTTGTGTACTTCCATAACGTCACCTGATGTGTCATCTTGAGCTGATGATTTTGACCCCTTTGATGTTCCGTAGACTGCAGCCTGCATGCAAAATATGTCTCCACCCACATCCAAGCAAAGCTGTCAATCAAACTACATTGTGTACTGAAAATCGATGTTCAACTCACTGCCAATAAGTGGTGCAAACTTACTTACTTCACTTTTAAGGTAGTATTATAAGCTAAGACAAAAACTCTGACAGCCATAGACGTAATTATTTCAACAAGAGCTTTTGTTTCTGCGTATGTTGACTATGTCCAAAGTTCTTGAACCCATAATGGTTCAGGAGTTTATACAATGTTAACAATTACTCAAACGTCAATTTATTTGATTAGTAATGGGAATATTAACACGACAGGAAACTTCTGAACAATATTTCTGAAAAATGTCAAAGAAACTAGAGTTGATGTAATGAGTCCTAACTGGAATTATATTTTGAAGTGGTTTGTTTAAAATTGCATTATTATGATTTTTATTGTCAAATAACTTAGTAAAACAACCTTATTTGGGGTTCTGATCATCAGTAGCAGTTTGTAAAGGTCATGATGCTAAGTTATAGTGCATTCTGAAAGTATTTATACTCCTTGACTTTTTCCAGATGTTAAGTTATGGACAAATTCTAAAATTGATTAAATAGATTTTTTCCTAATGAATCTACACACAACACCCCATAAACCAAGCAAAAACAAAATTAGAAATGTTTCCAAATGTATTACAAATTAATCCATCCTGTTTCCACTGATCATTATTGAGATGGTTCCACTACTTGATGGGAGTCTACCTGTGGTGAATTCAATTGGTTAGACATGATTTATAAAGACACATACTTGTCTATATAAGGTCCCTCAGCTGACAGTGCAAACCAAAGCAAAACCCAAGCCATGAGGTAAAAGGATTGTCCATAGAGCCTGAAATGGAATTGTGTTGAGGCACAGATCGGGGGAAAGGTACAACACCAAAAAGTATCTGTAGCATTGAAAGTCTCCAATATCACAGTGGCCTACATTATTCTTAAAAGGAAAAAGTTTGGAACCACCAACAGTCTTTGGCCAAATGTTAAACCGATGTGTACCTTTTGGCCAAGCTGATGAACCGGTGTGTTCCTTTTGGCCAAGCTGATGAACCAGTGTGTACCTTTTGGCCAAGCTGATGAACCAGTGTGTACCTTTTGGCCAAGCTGATAAACCGGTGTGTTCCTTTCTAAATGGATCTGAATATAATCCTTATTATAATAAGCCTGTAACGTAACGACATTTGGAAAAAGTGAAGTGCTCTGAATATTTTCCAAATGCACTGTATATTTTTCAAACTTCAATAAATGTGTGTACCAATTCCAGATTGCCCCTTAAAATATCCAGGTTAAATATGGTTGAGGACATAAATTGTTTTCCACTTAGGCCCTATGGCGTTCATCTTTGTATTCACATTTACAATTACTTTTGTATCAGTGTAAGTAGCAGTAGGGCCATTGAAAGGAGTAATTTGTATGGCAGACTATTAATCAAATAAGAAACATATATGAACTATAATATAAACACAACCAAAATATTTATTTAATGCTCCGGATGGGTATAGAGGACTGCCTAGGAGCCACTGAGCAGGTCATATCGCAATCAAGCTCAAGGCAAACAAAGCAGAACTCTATGTCACAAGTAGGACAAGGTAAGAATTTACAGCCGGTTTTTTTATGCCAAACAACCGTGCCACAAGTCGGACAGGCCCGTATGGAGGGGCAGTAATGGTGTCCAAAAATTGAGGTAACGGGGCAGTTCTTCAGCAGTTCCAGGGTCTCATTGGTGCAGTTATGATTGTCGCAGCGGTCAGCCCGTGATTGTGGACCTTTCCACTGATTCATGCACTGCCAGCAGAATTCAAAGGGCTGGCCTGTTATTGCCGAACACGTTGTGCAGCGTACATTCAGGTTGTAGGGGTTGCTTCTCTTTAAATATGACCTGCATCCTGGGCACTATTGAGGCAGGGGTGGATAGTAAAATAAGTAATTGGTGTTTTCTTGCAATGTTATTTCTCATGCAGTACAGTCAGTACACTTGAGCCATGTAAATAATGCTTTGTAGTAACTAGGCAATGTCATAGTTTATGCTGCCATACAGTTAATAGTATGTCCATAATACTCACTTGTTTGATTTCCTGCTGGGCTAAATGCAAATCAAGCATAATCTGCTCAAATTCCTGCATCTCCTTGGTGGTCAGACGTGCCATTTTACACACCTCTTGGAAAGTCCACTCTGCGCCACACCTTTTGCCATTTTTGTCAGCAG
>JACXGI010019682.1:0-12026 GCA_016801175.1 Esox masquinongy
TGTGTGTGTGTGTGTGTGTGTGTGTGTGTGTGTGTGTGTGTGTGTGTGTGTGTGTGTGTGTGTGTGTGTGTGTGTGTGGTTTGGTGTTAACTTGATTTTATGCTCAAGCAAACAATTAGACTGAATAGACATCATTGAACAGACAATTCAACAGTTTCACATAATATTTCATTAAACAAAGTAATTATATAGTGTATGTACACCCTACTAATCAACAATAAACAATATGGTAGTCAATTTCACCAATAGAAACATACAAAAAAACTAAAATCAACTTTAAATGAAACCCACCCCATCTTACTCCCGTTGACTTATAGCAAGATCCCTTACATTTTCAGATGGCTTAACACACTTCTGACATGTTGTCTCATGACCAACCACACACAGGGATCGTGTCAAACTTCTACACTGTGAACGGAAAACAGACTTGACACTTAGTGGGAGACAACATGTCAGCAGACAGTGGAAAACCACACTATTGTAGAAGCAGTGTGCATAATGAAGGGGGTGGGCTTTATTCTGGGAAACTTTAACGCTTTATTTACATGTTCCACTTTAAACAAAGAAAAATTAAAACATTAATGCACCAGCTTGTGAGAAAAGAAATGTGATTCACCAGGAATATGAGAATGCATGTGAATAAACTTTGAGAGGAGCTGAGTGTGGTAGACTTATGAGTATTTGTATTGCAAAGAAAATTGAGCATCATAATCAGTTTTAAAAGGCTCTTAAATACAGCTAAACTAAACTTGATAAAGAGCTGACTTACTAGGGATCATGGGTGTTTTGCACATCTAAAACCGTACCCACTAGCAAGAAAAAGAGTAACTAATGTGAATTCTCTGATCAGACCAATAAAGATTTAAAGTCCGTAAATCCATTTTTAGCTACTATTTTTATGCAGAAAAAGTATTGCGGTACAAAAGAAAATGCAGACAGGTGTGATGGAAACAGGAAGTGTCTATAAAAGTGTATTGTCAACCATAGATCTGTCTTTCAGATTGGACATTAAACGAGTGTACTGACTCTCTGTAGTCCTGTGGCCCTCATAATAGTAAAGGTGTTAACCCCAGTGTCCTGTCTAAATGTCCAATCTGCCACTCATATCACCACGGCCATTTCATCATCCTGATAGTTGGCTGTGATATGCTTCATTCTCCTTTCCAATTCATCATGTAGGGTAGCTTACACCCACTGTATTAGCCAGCTGTTGACTAAAGTACGGAAGCCAAGACCAGAGGAGTAGACTTAAAAAAATATATAAAAGTAAAAAGGTTTGCATTTTAGGGGCACTATGTCATCCCAAATGTGCATATTTTCATATGCATTTTTTTTAATATACTTACAATACTTGACCCTCCATTGCAAATGTAGCATGTACCAACCTTGTTCTGAAGCTGTCAGACACTGAGCTGGCCCATGTTTTGATGAGTCCACCCCCCACACTGTTTCCCAGCTGCCTGGTGTACTGGGTCATGAGCTCCTTCACCACCACCTGTGACAGGTCAGAGGTTAAAGGTTGAGTTCCTGAAAGCTGAGCTGTCCCACCAGCAAACCTCTGTTGCAGTAGTACAGTTATACATATCGGTCAATGGGAACAGGGATGGACAATCAGCATTCATCTTGATTTCCTGCTTAATCCACATTCTGATAAACAAGTCTGGGAAAGGCTAAACAAAAATAAAACACTCTATATTAAACTCCAAGTCAAGCCTTTTACTGTAGAGATGGATATTAATCGCCATCTGAGCACCAGTGACACAGAAGCCATGTAATAAAGGGGGAAATCCATTTTTTGAACCCCTTCACTTCCAGTTTGGGTAAGTAACTATGAATGTCCAAATTCTGTTTTGGTCTTATTTTTTAAGGTCAGTAGTAAACTGATTAAGAGTGGTTGGGGATTGTCATCATTATTAGGAAGAGACACAGAGGGGGGCGATTTTGGGACAATCGTTAAGGGTTGAGTTGAGTTCAGCTCAGCTGGCAGAGGCCCCTCTTCTTCTTGTGACTGCAGCCCAGACAAAGACACTTTAGTTGACTATACACAGGCAGATATAAAATGCATTACATCTTACTTGGCACTAAGCTTGACTTCAAGTTCACACTGAACCTTCCTACAACAATCTTGTACTTGATTTTGAAATACATATCCTATCCATCATACCTTACACAAAACATAAGAAGCAAACTGTTACACGTGTCAATCACACTGTTTGATTGCACAAAAGTCAGTTTAACAAAGACACCTTCATGCTCACAGTCACACCCTTGCAAACACAATCCATCAATCAGTTCAACAACCCACCATAACAAATTCAAACTGGTCCAATGACTTCACTCTTTATTTCAAAAGATGGGAAAACTGTGAGTATTTCCCAGCGTCTATGAATAATTTGAGTTAATCTCACGACATAATCTAATTTCTGAGTCTGCATCTTCCTTACAAAAGCATATCTCAATGGTGTCCCTGTTCTTATAATCTCAGAGTTCCAAGAGTCATGTGTGAAGCCATCATTTCTATAAAAGTTAAAATCATATAAAAATATTGAACATCAAACTAAAATGTACAAAAATTGCACTTTACAGAGGTGAAAAAAATATTGAAGAGGACTTTGACCTCTTCGCTGTTGCTCCCCTACCTGTAACATGACAACGTTGTCACCTTCAAACGTGACGAAAACATCCGAGTCACACTTCAGAGCAGGGATTCGGTTCTCCATCATAAAACCCTAGCATATGGCAGAAGATGCAGAAGAAATGTTATCTAATGCCAATACACCTACATTCATATACAGAAGTGATGAGTTTCACATTCACAAGTCTAAATTATGTACTGAAAGAAAACACTTGTCATCAATCCTGTTCCTAAAATACAACAGAATATGTAGGTTTTCATTCCAGCCAGCACTAGAACACCTTATTCCACAAATCAGGGTTGTCGACAAAGAAGTGAAATGATACATGAATACTACAACCTTGAATACTCCAACTTGTTGATGTCAAACATGTTTCAATGTTTGCCTTTTTTATCATCTTTTGAAAACAATGAAATGAGCAGGTAAATGTCATTCAAGGTTACTACCAAATGCGGTCTGTGCAGGATCAGACTTTCAATAGAAGCGAGTACTCCCACATGACAAGGTGCAACTTTGTGGTTTCCCAAGTTGCCCTTACATCACCTCACAAGAAATACTCAAACATATTCATCACAGCATTAGACTCTTAACACATTCAACTATCTACTACAAGTGTTGCATTAACCCGAATGATCCAAAGATATTATAGTTTAATGATTTTAAAATTATTTTAATTTGACTTATTTTAGATTTTTATGAACTGGATTGACTCTTTTCTTTCTTTGGGACAATCTTAAAAAATATATTATTATTTAGTGTATCCCTGCTACCATACATCCCTTCTTACTATTTTGTGGCCCATGCCACACATCTGGTTTTCTTTGTTTCAGGTTTAGAAAAAACATTCTATTTTGTTTTTAAATTATTTAGTTTCAGAGTTTTAGGGACAGGCATTCTCAGATAAAGTAGCCTATGCGTGTAGGCCTAAGCAAAGACACATTTATACTTTGTAGTCCTAGTTTGTTTTTTGGGATGTCACTTCTTGCCACTGGGGGGCGGTAATATAAAAATGTGATGGTAATACAATTTGTTTAAATTCAAATCAACAACGGTACAGGAATTGACAGTCCAAAGACGCAAGCCCAGTTGAGGATGGGCCACTGTGTTCTGCTGCTTGCCCTGGCCATTCAGAGGGTTGACTCACAATAAGACATGCCATGTCAGCCTGGTGAGAGGAAGGGAACTCTGGTCCCCCCCTTCCCCCGCCCAGACCAGAAAGTCTCAGTTCCACCAAAAATAGAAGACAGTTCCCTTGTTGTGATGTTTGGAGAAGATGCCTGGATTGGCAGACCACTCAAGTGGTATGATACTCATGATAAAAGATTGGTTTCTAATGTAAACTCCAAATCTCTAGTAGGCTATCTGTCTTACGACAAAGTAATTTGTGGGGACTTGGACAGAGGAAAAAGTGTGCGATGGTTTGATCACATGGCTGACGATGAGACATTTACTGCACTACTGGTTCATATAAGCTGCTTCAGAATACACAGCCACCTTTTTTCAGATGAGCCTGTATACAATTACTCAAGCCACTCCTCTGCTATGAAAACAATTGACTCAAATCATCTTTTAAGTCATCCACGTCTGATTGTGTATTTATATGATTAAATAGTGATTCTTAGGAATATAAAGTATATACAAGCACCTTCAGAATCTCAACATTTAGGGCAACAATTAACAATATCTCAACTGTTGCTGCATCATGTCTGCGGTTCCACAACCTCCTGTGACACTGAAAAATCTATATTTTCTTATTGTCTTATATACTGTCTTATATTACATAATGACTATATTTTGTTGACTGTGATCAGGGCAGGGGAATGTACCGTGAATGTGTCTTGTATGTTTAATGCAGCAAATAGCAAAATATTGACATTAATCATGTCACAGTTCTGTAGTCTTCCTCTAGGATACGATACAACTTAGCACACATCCAGTGTGAATTAGGAACTAAACATGTCTGTAGTCGTGCCCAAACACACCATGCCCCCAGTGCATTCACGGCACTCTTGTAGGCAGGCGAGGTTTTCCCAGGTACTGTAGGCTTTCAGTCCAGCAACCAAAGCCTGGAGAGAACTATTGTTTTGTAGAACCTCTCCTTTGCACAAAGCATCGTCCATCATACACCCTGCAAACCTGGAAAACACACACACACACAGACACAGACACACACACACATACAAAAGACACAGTAATATGTTAGAATATGTTCCATATAAAATGTATAAGACATTCCTTCAGTGGAAAAAGAAGATAATCTGGAATTTATAATAACATTATACATTGATTAACATTGATGGCTGATGATGTACATTAACATTGATGGCTGATGATGATTTTGTTTATTTCCAAATAACAGTGAAAACGTCTTGGTAAAAGATAGTATGCTGACACCATAAAAACATTGTCATAATGGCAAGACTGCCATCTAGTGACATCAGACTTAAGAATCAAAATTATTATTGTTATGTGGTAAAATATCTTGTTTTAATAACTCAGTGTAACGAGTAGAGTTGCGTCAAGCATTGTTTGACAGCAGTCCACCCTGTCATTGATGTGTGTACACTAAAACATGATTGTTTTTTTGGATGATCCGACTACTGGGTGCAAGCCGTTGGGTCACGTAGTTTGATGGTTTTCTTTAGAAACGGTTGGTAATTGATGCTGGATGCTGGGTTTCTGAGCTATGATTAGAAGATTGGTGGGATAGCGTGGTAGAGATGTGACATTCTGGACACCTGTGAGAAAATGTTATTCTGGTTCATCTGTTCTGTTGTATTGTTACCATGTGCTGAGGTTAGGCACTGACACTTTTGTAGCTTTAACGGGACTAACACAAGTGTGTACGTTCCTCAAGAGACTACGTACATTCCAATGTCGGGATGTGTAAACAACACACATCCCAACATTGCATCTTAGTGTTGGGACACATAAATGCTAATGTCATTAAGTATTATATTTATATGGATATATATATATATATATATATATGTAATGTGAAAAAAAGATTCAAGGAGAATTTTAATTTGCAGTGTACAAATGGTGAACATTATTGACATTTACTATTGCAGGTGGCCCACCAAATTTTAAATTAGAAGTGATCTGGAGCCCACGCCCTATCAAAACAACTTACGGACAACATTTACAAAAACACCAGTAACCAGGCTAAGTGAAGGTTAAAATAATTCATGTTTCCGTATTTGGAACATACTGGGTGATTCAGGCAACACAACCGGGTGAGTCAAAATAACAAATTAACGCCACCACTACCTGGTGGTGAAGGTTAGAGTTGAGTGTTCACACTACCTGTTGGTGAAGGTTAGAGTCGAATGTTAACACTTCCTGGTGGTGAAGGTTAGAGCCGAGTGTTAACATTACCTGGTGGTGAAGGTTAGAGTCAAGTGTTAACACTACCTGGTGTTGAAGGTTAGAGCCGGGTGTTAACACTACCAGGTGGTGAAGGTTAGAGTCAAGTGTTAACACTACCTGTTGGTGAACACTACCTGGTGTTGAAGGTTAGAGCCGTGTGTTAACACTACCTGGTGGTGAAGGTTAGAGTCAAGTGTTAACACTACCTGTTGGTGAAGGTTAGAGTCGAATGTTAACACTTCCTGGTGGTGAAGGTTAGAGCCGAGTGTTAACATTACCTGGTGGTGAAGGTTAGAGCCGAGTGTTAACACTATCTGGTGGTGAAGGTTAGAGCCGAGTGTTAACACTACCTGGTGGTGAAGGTTAGAGCCGAGTGTTAACACTACCTGGTGGTGAAGGTTAGAGCCGGGTGTTAACACTACCAGGTGGTGAAGGTTAGAGCCGGGTGTTAACACTACCTGGTGGTGAAGGTTAGAGCCGAGTGTTAACACCAGGCCAGCTGACAGTCTTGCCTGGGCCTGGGACGAGATAATCTTAGATGGACCCGGGACAACAGACCCGTTTGTCCCCCCCTATCGGCGGGCCTGGTTAACACTACCTGGTGTTGAAGGTTAGAGCCGAGTGTTAACACTACCTGGTGGTGAAGGTTAGAGCCGAGTGTTAACACTACCTGGTGTTGAAGGTTAGAGCCGTGTGTTAACACTACCTGGTGGTTAAGGTTAGAGTCAAGTGTTAACACTACCTGGTGTTGAAGGTTAGAGCCGGGTGTTAACACTACCAGGTGGTGAAGGTTAGAGCCGGGTATTAACACTACCTGGTGGTGAAGGTTAGAGCCGAGTGTTAACACCAGGCCAGCTGACAGTCTTGCCTGGGCCCGGGACGAGATAATCTTAGATGGGCCCTTTAATGTCAACCCAATGTCAGTTCAGGGCCCCCCCTACCCTGGGCCCGGGACAACAGACCCGTTTGTCCCCCCCTATCGGCGGGCCTGGTTAACACTACCTGGTGTTGAAGGTTAGAGCCGAGTGTTAACACTACCTGGTGTTGAAGGTTAGAGCCGAGTATAAACACTACCTGGTGGTGAAGGTTAGAGCCAGAGCAGCAGCCAGGTGGGGCATCAGTCTTAAGTACTGTGTCTGGTGCTCAATGATCTTCACCTCCTCCTGGTCCTTTGGCCCAAACTGACGACGACTAGGGAGAGAGGAGTGGAACATCAGACAGGGAGAGAGAATAACGAGTTAATGAGCCTAACATTGTGTGTGTTGTACTGTGAATATGCATATGCTGATGAAGTGGAACACCAGGTCTGTGGAGCGTACGTCTAGTGTTGAGATGTGGTCACACATGCCTGGTTGTGCACCTGTTGCTCTGGAAGCACTAGAAAGTGTATCTCTGAGAATATCTGAAACAGCGCAGGTGCCTCCGTGTGGAGAGTGAGGGGGCAGACCATGGCTATGGATAGTGGTATAGACTGGCTTAGGGTGTACAAATGAGAAAAAGATTGCAAAGGAAATGTGTAGATGCTGCAGTGTTAAATGGATGTCACTGTTTTCAGTTCCACTCTGATTACTAGACTAAGGGTAAACACATGTGTATTCACTTTGATCACATCAGGTCAACAAATCACGATGACGTTACTGTAATGTGTCACTCAGACCAATTTTCTAAACAGTACACCCCAGCTGTTGGATTACCAATCCAGTGTCACTACTCTGATGTGTTAACCAGAGAGATCACAGCGATGTTTGTTTTGTGTCAAGGTCGGTCCCCAGTCTGATTTGACACAATGCCAGACCACAGAAGAGAACACACCTGTGTGTTTACACAGAGGGGAAGTCCTCACACACACGACGTCCCCGCAACCTCTCCTCAAAGTACAGTAGATTGATTTAACAGTACATTGTGTGGTTGCACAACGTACAGTTCAGACACAGCCAACCCAGATTGTCTGATACTGGCCACTTGGAACACTGTCCGCTCCGTAGTTTTGTGACAGAGAGCATGTCTTTCTTCCTTTGGCTTTATATTCCCTGATGTAAAGTCAGTATAGAAAGTATTGGTTATCGTTTTTTAGGCTGTTTCTGTCCCTAGTTTTTCACTGCTATGTGCTGGGGGACTAGGGTCAGTCTGTTCTTTCTTAAGTCCCAATTGTCTATGTTGCATTAGTTTATGTGACAAGGGGACAAGGGTCAGACTGAAAAGTATTTTCAGGTGTCCTTTTGTCAGAAGAGGACAGGCCAACCCTGTCTGGTTCCTCTCTAGGTTACTCCCTAAGTTTCAACTGTGCTAGGGAGTTTTTCCTAGGCACTGTGCATCAACTCTGTTGTTGCTTGCCCTTTGGGGTTTCAGACTGGTTGTCTGTAAAAGCACTCTGTGACAACTGCTGATGTAAAAAGTGGCACCATCTAATATAATAATGTCCAAATTAAGCACTTATGTTTAGTGTTTGGTTCTATATCTTTTGAATTCAATAACTGACAATAGTCTGCCACTCATGATTGACTCCACCATACACTGAGGATCATCTCTGGTGATGCTTCAGCAAATTAAACATATTTTCAATTTGATTTAAATTTGGAGACTTACTTGACTTGCCCAGTCAAGGATGTGAAGATATTTGCTTGTACTAGTAGCAGACCTACCAACACACACACACTTTGTAGCAACCTGTGACCTTAGATACTTTGTAGCAACCTGTGACTTTAGATACTTTGTAGCAACCTGTGACCTGGCTATCCTGTTTTTGAGGCTGACTAGTGATTCGCTCCTTGCAGTGCGGCCCCTGTAGTTCCTGCTGGTGGTATTCTGCAGACTGCAGAGGCTGACGTAGGTTGACAGTAACCAATAGCACACGCCAAAGGAAAAAGAAAAGTCTAGAATCAAGACTAGACATAAACAGCTCAGTTATGCCTTCAACAATTATGCGATAGAACACACGTGAATAACCACAAACTGTCAAGCCAATTGTCCCAATACATTTGGTGCCCTGAAATGTAAAACCTATGTATAAAGTTACATAAAAGTATTGTCATTTCTAAATGGTGAAACTAATATGTACACAAATACTATCGAATAAAAGTGGACAACATGCACTTTACCTCAGAGTAATTGTCTGATTTCAAATCCAAACTTTGGAGTACAGGTGAGGAAAGATGAGCAACGTTTAGGGCTTGAGGGGTGTATCTTTTTGAAATTCAACGGAAGGTCGCACATTTGTTTTGTTATGTATGATTGTTTAGTCATAATATATTTTCAGGCCAGAAATGGTCAGATATTAGAATATTTATAGGTCCATAATCATTTCAACATACTTTCAATCTAGTTTTAGACATTTAAGTGTGCTGGAGTGTTTTTTTTATAAATCCCCAAATAAGTATTTCATTGTATACCTCCGAGCCGGATCGAACTGGCTTGAAGGCCGAATTCTGCCAGCAGGTGTTAGCTTGCCAAAGAGCCGAAGAAGAAATCGATGTCCCAATAATTTGAGTGGGCAACGCATATCCTACAAATGATTTTTTATTTAATATTTGGGCTACCATCCTCATTACAAGACCACCGACCCCCCTTCAAATTCCTGAAGATGTTCCTGTTGTGTTGGTGTATTGGAGTGTTTGGTAGCTCTCTTGTTGCCTGCTGAGGAGTGACAGATGGAACGCCTGATAACATGGTTAGGTAAAGAACAGGGCATGTCTCACAAAACAGGAAATGTGTCTTCCATGTGTAGAACCCTGCATCAACGTTTGACTGCCTTCTCTTTGTCTGTCTCTCTCTCGTTCTTTTTATCTTTTATTCTCTCTCTCTCACTGCGTAGGAGTGATTCTGGGGATGCCAACCACAGAGAAAACCCTCCCTTTTCCCCCCGCCCACGCTCTCGCCCCCACATTGGAAACTTCTGCAGAACACACGCAACCCACATGAGAGGATGCACAAAAACAACAACAGATATGGAAAAACAAGAGACTCCCTTGTCCTCTGAGGTAAACAAAACTATGTTTGATATAAACCGTTTTTTTTGGTGCTAATTCAGAGCTGTTAATGCTTTACGTGACATTCAAAAGCCATTCACACCTAACAGGAATTGAATAGAGATAGGTCAGCTCTGAATGGAGTACTATTATAGTCTTCGTTATTCATTACATAAATAGCAGATTATGGAATAAGTATTATGGAATCACTTGAATCAGCTTTATGTAAATGTTCCACAATGACAAGTGTTTCAAATAAACTACAGTGCTTGAGCAGAGAGTGTAAAAACTTAGTGAGATGTGCAGTATTTTCATGTTTCAGTAATTGCATGCTAGGAGCAAATACTAAACTTTGGACTACTTTAATAAACATCTCCACAAACATTCATGTCCCCTGTAATGTAATATGTAAATGTACCACCCGATATGAATGGAAATACCCTGAAAAAGAAAGCTGACAGTCAGACATGATTAAACCAAGTTGAGTTATTCCTTATATTCCTAGAGCATAACAACTGACCAAGCTGAGAAAAAGAGCAAGATCCTACAACCAGCTGGCAAAGTCCAGAACTCTTAGGCATCATTAAACAAAATGCCATTTAGTATGCTGAGACCCACCTCTAGGTAACGTTTCAACATCCACCAACTTACCGTAGAGTAAAAATTAATTATATATGGTGTTTCCTATCTGACGTCAGCCAAAACACAAACAACACCAACTTCATTCAACTGGCGGGCCTTATGATTCAACTGTTGAATACAGTCTATATTCCGTTGAATGACATTCTGTGCAACCTTGAATGTGTACACAGCATTAGCCGAGTCAAACAGAGTGCCTTTACAAACAGTTATTTATTTTCTCTGCCTGGCTTGAGCGTGGTTGTGCGGTCTTCATGAGCACCACTGACTGTACCCACCTGAGTAAATTCCGCTCCCATTTAGTTTTGTGGTCAGGGCTCATGGGCTTGGCAGGGCCCACTGATCGTAACAATACAGGTTGTCTATATATGAGGGGGTCCAGACATGTCTTTTAAGGCGGCCCAGGGTCATTGATGACGGCCCTGGCTGTGTTGGTTATTACGTTTTGTCCGGTATTTGTCAGTAATTGCCAGTCTCACAGTAATACACAGTAATTAATTACCATTAATTACCAGAAAGACATTATGGTATCTCCAGAATTCTAAGCATGCAAGACCTTGACACATACAATTGGAACATCCATATTTTTAAATGTGTAATAAACATACAAATAATATAGACCATTACAATAAATCCATTATTCCAGACAGTTCTTAAGAAACATAACAAGACAAAAATGACTAGATTTGACAAACAAATAATATTAACCTTTCAGAAATTAAAACAGATGGGCTGCATAATGCAACTGAAAAAAATGTCTACTCACTGTTCGCTCAAGTGATAATATTTTCACCCATTAGAATATTCTCAATGTAATCTTATTTCGTCTCAATTAACAATTGGGCATTATTGGCTGGACAGAAACAGTTTCCTCTGGATCCTTTCTGAATATTAAATGAACAGCAAAATGATTACTTTAACTGTGCCTTTTTCCTGGGCTCATAAATAAAGCGCAGTGCGTAATGATGATGGCCGATGCATGTAACTTCTAAATCCTTTGAATTGACCAACACCTTTGACATTACTGTACATTTTGTTCTGTGTGTTCATTTTTTTTAAAAAACATTAAACAGCCATGATGATGTTGCATTCCCACCATCAGCAGTTATCCACAGAATTCAAATTATAGGTGATTTTCTATTGCATTTGCATTGACGTCAGAGAAATTATAAGGACAATAGTGCATTAAGTACCAAACCACCAGGAACTCCGGCTCTTAGCAAGTTATGTACTACCAAACAGAAGTCCTAACAGATATATACAAATCCCATTATCTGAGATCCAATCTGAGTCGGTTGGATACGACATTACTAAAAGTAGTTGACCCTAGGATCTCCAGTCAATCTGAGTAGGTTGATATGACATTACTATATGTAGTTGACCCTAGGATCTCCAGTCAATCTGAGTAGATTAGATA
>JACXGI010019683.1:0-11870 GCA_016801175.1 Esox masquinongy
CTCTTATTTGATTTCTTGCTGGATTTGCCTCTGCGGCGCACGACATCAGACCAAGTCCCCGCTGGAGTTGATGCCTTCACTTGTTTCCGTAACAGCTAATATTGGCCTTTATTATCCTCTTTATGATACAATAACTGTTTTTCCAGTCTGGATGGATGCTGTTCTGTGGTTGGATACAGCTTTGACATATACAGACTCAGTCATTACCATGGGCCTTATGGTCTGTTTGTGTTTGACATGCATTTAATGTTTCCATATTTAACACATTTATTTGAATTACCGTTTTTTTGTCAGTCATTCTTCAATACTCATACTTAAATTGTCTCTGAATAAGAAATGGTAATGTAAGATGTGTAAGAAATTAGGCAAGAAGGGGTGTAGTACATGACCAATATATGACAACTAAGGTTATGCACAATGTGTCGCAGAATGCTTGGATACAGTTATTTACATTGTATATCGGCCATACACCTGAAACGTCCTGTGTTACTACTATTATAAACCTGTTACTAACTTGTACCAGATCTTATAGCTAATCGACGTTTAGTGTTTGAACAACCCAGTTTATAATTATATACTGCTCAGGTGATATAGAGTAAACAACATTAAGATCTTAATTTCATAACTAATGTAAATAACACATTTCACACTAAGTACAAGTGTTTAACCTCCAGGCCTTTTTGACCCCCAGTATCCGCCTGAGCCGAACGCCGTTTGGCGTCATTAGCACACGAATCGTCCCTATTAGCATGGACGTTCTCCTCCGCAGCATCACCATCCAGCCAGAGCATCAGTTCATCTACTGGGTCGTCATGGAACTATATATAAGTCTAAAAAATAATGAATTGCAGAATTTGTTTGTTTTTAATGGTTCATGAATTTGAAAAATATAAGAATGTGTTGGTATTGAAGGTCTCATCATACGAAAAAAACGACTAAAAAAGAATACATAGAAAAAGACAAGGTCCGAAATGAATAGACTGTGAATGGCGTGTCTTTGCAGCTCTCCCGCGGGTTGTAATGGGGCTATTTATTTCAACGCCAAAGCATAGCTCTAGTCTCCTAGATTACTGGCATATAAGATCTTTCTATAGGTGACATGAATAAATTAACGAAAAACCGAGAGGAGTTATTAGAAAAAGACGAGATATCGTTGGAATTTCCTTTCGTGAATAATTATTTAGCCTAATACATTTGTAGAATATTAATCTTCAGTAAAATAAGCAGAGAAAATTCAAAGAGAGACGATAGGATGTGTATGCGATTTAGTTCCGCTTTCCCTCCTAAAATAATGTAGATTTACATTTTCGATATTTACATTTGATGAATTAGCCTACACAATAAGCTGAAAACTACCTATTGAAAAACATGAATCCATGTGATAAGTAGCCTATATCGTTTGTATTATGTTTCAATAATTACCTAATTGGGTTTTCATTCATCTGGGAGTATCCATTGACATCATGCATTCAGTGAGGAGTGATTAGCGTCTGGGTACCATTTGGGTACGAATTCTAAGTGGCGTAGGCTGCATAATACAACAACATACATATAATACGACAGTAATGATGTTCACTTTACAAAGCAACTTTATCTAAAGCTCTCACCCGAATCAAGTGGATGTGCAACCCAGGATGTTCTGCATGCTAGCTGCATGGAACTCTCTGGAGGTATAGCTAAACCTGTACCCCTCCCCTAAATTCCCATTAATCAGTTGTTGTCAGCTGACATTGGCCCTAATTTTACAACACAGTAGATTTGCAAACCCGTAAGAACAGCTTTGTATCCGTGGACAGGGATTTTTATCCGTAGATACTGATTTGTATCCTTAGACAGCGATTTGCTAAAAAAAATTCACAAGTAGGGATCCTTTATTACATATAACACAGGAAATACAAATCCAGGGTGTAGGTCTGATTTCAAATGTGAGTGGGACACATTTTTTGCAAATGCTCATGGTTTTGGAATGGGATGGCCAACAAGGTTGTAAAACTATTTTCCAGCAGCAAATGGAATCAAGGAATGTCTGCTCGGACACAAAACCTAGCTAGGTAATGTTAGCTTCTTGTCTCGACCAAAGACTTTGGAGAAACCTTCCAAAAAAGTGTCTGCACTCATACAAATAAAATAATAAACAAGAACATCAATTGATTTTTTATGTTGAATAATTGTTTCTCCGTCATTAACATTCAGCCTATCTTACACATAGCTTTCCGTGACTACCTAGCCAACTAGCTAAATGAGGTGTCTAATGTAACTTCACATGTCAAGTAAAAAAAGTAGCCAACTCTGCACCACTATCTATACAAACTTCAGCTCTCGCCATTTAATAAATGCCAAATCCAAATTCACACTTGTTTTACTAAGTGCTTTGTCTGATGCTCGCGTTGCTTCTGTATATTTTCGTTTCTGGAGCGTTCAGTGTAGGCCTACATGAACCCAAACAAAGCTTGTCATTGGCCCTCACCTCACACACCTTCAAGGAAGAACACGCCTACAAATGTCCCAGCCTTCTACGTTTTACTTGCAACCATGGCACTGGGGATAGTGTCAGTCCTGACACTCTGCCAGAGTGAACTGATGATAGGTAAGGGTTTTTAAACTGATATTTTATATAGAAAATGATGCATAAGGCACCTTCAACTAATAGTTAAGATACTGTCTGTGATGTGCGCTTTTAGTGAAGAGCTACTACAGACCTGTACTGTACTTGAATTTCACCACCTCACCTCCCAAGCACCACCACAACTTTTTGTCGTGACTACCCTGGTCAACTCAACATCCCCCTGGTTCTGCTAATAAATATGAACATTCAGGATATGGGCTATACTGTACATTATAACACAAATATTTGTAAGTTATCCACTCTTATAGACTACTGCTATGCAGCAGCTCCACGGCTGACCTTTTCTCCCTGCTGTGACAGGGACCTGTCACGGTTACCGTTTGATCCTGCTAAAATGCAGTACAGAATATGACATGAACAACTTGATCTGAAGTTCAAAGGTTTATTTGTCATTTGTAAGAACAAGTTATGGCAATGAAATGCTTGGTTTTCCTACTCCCGACAGTGCAGTTAAAATGTAAAAAAGTAACAGTAATTATAATATAAAAATAAAGATAACACAATCAATCAATAATAACACTACAAAAACATGCATCAGTAATAATAACTATACAACTGTTCAACCGTAGTGCAATGTAAAAGTGACAGGTGTGCATGATATAAGTGGCAGATGAGCATGATATAAAGTGACAGGTGTGCATGGGACTATGGATGGAAGGGAAGAGGGGTTCCCGAGTTGAGCAGCCTTACAGCCTGAGGAAAGAAGCTGTCCCGTAGCCTGTTAGTTTTGGACAGAATACCTGTACCTTCTGCTTGACGGCAGCTTGGTAAACAGTCTGTGGCATGGGTGGCTGGGATCTGTAATGATCCGTTTGCTCCATTTGCTCCGTTTGCTCCTCCTCCTACACCTCTCTGTGTAGAGATCCTGCAGGGATGGCAGGTCAGACCTTATGATGCACTCTGCTGTTTTAATCACCCACTGAAGTTCTTTGCGGTCGAGGGCGGTGCAGCTGCCATACCAGGCGGTAACACAGCCGGTCAGGATACTCTCGATAGTGCATCTGTAGAAGTCGGTGAGTATCCTGGAATCCATGCCAAATCTCCTTAATCGTGCGTAGGAAGAAGAACCGTTTCCTGGCCACCTTCACCACGATGTTAGACTGATGAGACCAGGTCAAGTCATCGTTGATGTTGACACCAAGGAACCGGATGTTGTGAACTCTCTACTGCAGACCCATTGATGTGTATGGTGGCGTGGTCTCCCCACCGCTGCTTCCTGTGATCAACAATCATCTCCTTCGTTTTGCTGATATTGAGCTGTAGGTTGCTATCCTGACACCATGAAGTCAGTGACCTTACTTCGTCTTGAGGCAGCCCCTCGTCGTTGTCAGAGATCAGGCCTATGATGGTGATGTCGTCAGCAAACTTAATGATGGTGTTGGAGACGTGAGTAGCCAGGCATTCGTGGGTGAAGAGTGAGTACAGGAGCGGGCTCAACACACAGCCCTGGGGGGAGCCAGTACTGAGAGTCAGTGATGAGGAGGTGGTGTTGCCCATCCGCACCACCTGGGGTCTTCCTGTAAGGAAGTTCAGGATCCATCTGCACATAGTGGGGTCAAGACCCAGATCCCTGAGCTTCACCGCCAGCTTGTGGGGTACAATGGTGTTGAAGGCTGAGCTGTAGTCAATGAACAGCATTCTCACATACGTGTTCCTTTTGTCTCTTCACCCACGACTACGTTCCTGTACACAGTTCCAACACCATTGTCAAGTTCGCAGACGACACCACGGGGGTAGGCCTGATCAGTGACAATGTGTCAGCCTACAGGGAGGAGGTCAAATGCCTGGCGGCATGGTGCGCTGACAACAACCTGGCCCTCAATGCAAAGAAAACCAAGGAACTCATTGTGGATTACAGGAAATCTAAAGGCTGCAGCCATGCCCCATTCTTTATCGATGGTAGTGAGGTAGTGTGTCCAGCTTCAAATTCCAGGGTGTCCACATCTCCAAGGACCTCTCCTAGACCCTCAACACCTCAGCCCTGGTCAAAAAGGCTTAGCAGGGCCTGTACTTTTTGAGGAGGCTGAAGAAAGCCCGCCTGTCCTCCAAGATCCTTGTGAACTTTTACCGCTGCACAATCGATAGCATTCGCACTAACTGCACCACACTGCAACGAGTGGTGAAAACCGCCCAGCACATCACTGGTGCCCAGCTTTCTGCCATTGAAGACCTCCAGCGCAAGCAGTGTCTGCGCAGGGCGCGCGGGATCATCAGGGACCCGTCTCACCCATGGCACAAACTGTTTGTCCTCCTACCATCAATCAGGCGGTACAGGTCTCTTCATTCCCGCACCAGCAGGCTCAGGAACAGCGTGTTCCCAACAACTGTAACCCTGCTGAAATCTGTGACCCAGAGAACTCTGCATCGCATTACTTACCATACCCCCCGCACGTGTACCTCAGGAACCTAACCGCTGCTATTTCTGCATTTCAGTTGCACATGCTCCTTGTACATTCAATTTCCCTCTTTGCACATTTAGAATTGCCATTGTGCTTGCATTTTTACAGTTGTTACACATGCACGTCTACTTAGGGAACCTCATTGCTGTTATCTCTGCATCCCGGTTGCACTTGCTACCTTACCACATTTGTACAATTGCCATTTGTACCCGAACAACTATTATCCCACTTGTAACATACACTATACCTAATACTTATAAACTTTCTGACCTCCTCTATTTGCCTTATTGCACATTTAGTATTGCCATTTGTACTGCATTTGCCTTTACTGCATATCTACACATTACACCCAGGGGCGTTTCTAGGCATAGGCAGACTAGGCAGTCACCTAGGGCGCCATCTGCAGGGGGGGGCGCCGATTGGTCCCCCCCCCCCAAATATATATGGGGCAATCAATCTATATGTAGTTTGAATTATTATAAAAATAAAACGAATAACATTGTTATAAGTGAGATGATTTGTTATAAAAGTGAGATGAAACTGACGACTGAAGAGGATAGAAAGAAGAGGATAGATGTGTAAGATAGGAGATATAAGTATAGTGCGATGCTTTTTCTGGACTTTTAAAAGCATTTGTCTGTTTCTGGTTTTAGCTATTTGAAATGTAGCACGTAAAGCTAACTAAGCTAGAACTACATAGAGTAATAGTACATACATAGCATGTGCTCAGGTAGTGGGTAAAGGGTGGAAGTAGAACACCAAAAGGTCAATTCAGATGAATAATTCGAGACAAAATGGTTTTAGAATGTTGCAGAGAAAATTGCAGTGGTGAACTGGTTAGTTACATGCTATCGCACTTTTGTATTTTGTGTTTATAATAGTACAATTAAAACATGTTATTTTCCCTGAAGCTGGCAGGGGGCGACATTTAAAGATCTCTCTTAGGGTGCCAGTTTGGCCAGAAACGCCACTGATTACACTTGTAATATACATAGACTTAATACTTAAATATTCTGCCCTCCTCTATTTGCACTTCTGGTTAGATGCTAACTACATTTCATTGTACTGTACTTGTACTGTTCAATGACAATAAAGTTCAATCTAATCCAAATATCTACCTCATTCATACTTTATGGGAGGCAATTAGCTAGAGGTAATGTCAGCTAGGTTACCAAACTTTCATGAGCCAGAGATAACAATTTCTAGTAGCAACGGTAGCCTCTACTACAGTGGTTCCCAACTACGGTCCTCAGCCAAGCACAGCCGATTCAACTTGTCAACTAATTATCAGGCTCTCATTGAGTTGAATTGGGTGTGCTTGTTCAGGGCTTCAACAAAAATGTGTGCTGTTGGGGGTACTCGAGAACCGGAGTTGGGAACCACTGCTCTACTACAGTAACAAGACTTATCCAGCAACAACCTCAAAGCAAAGTGCCTGCGTGTGGTCCTAAAGCCAGTCTCATTTGAATTATGCAATTGCTTACCGTACTGCCACCTCACTGTTCTAAAGAGGTTGAGCTTAATAGAGTTGTGTTAATAGAAAGTCGGGGGGACAAAATGCCATTTTCAAAAAGGGGACATGTCCCACTCATAATGAAACCTAAAGCCCCTGGGCAAATCTAACGCACTTGCAAATCTTTATGGCAGCAATTTTCTTAGACCCCTTATCAGAAATGAACGAGATCTCAAGTGAAAGGAGTTGTATCTGTAAATTGCAAGTTGGCCTTGTATTTGGTGATTGTCTGCATAAATAAGGAGTTGTGTGTAATTCTTAAGTCGTGTGTGTAAAAAATGTTTTAATGCTTGCAAAAGAACAAAACATTTGTACAGACGCAAATTGTTAATTCTGCAAGTCTTTAATCACGCATTTACAGATCTTTAAGTACAACTACGAAATGCAAAACAGTCGTGTGGATGGTGAATTACAGATGTGCACATTGATTTATTTACCCGCAAGATATTTGGCAGTAATTTCAGCCCATACGAATGAAACATCCACATGAGGACTTTATTTCTTTTTTTTTTTTTTTTTTTTTTTTACAAAAGACCACACAAGATCACACGTAGGTAGCAGAAAGATGTTAAGCTTTACATAGCTATTCAGCCAGCTAACTCTACACAGTTGATCATGATTCTAGAAAACTTAGAAATAATTTACAAATATAGCAATCGTCACACACTTTGCCTCAAAACAGATGGATCAATGTATTTTTTCTCAGGTAACATAACATTAATTTGATATGTTTTTAAAAAGTCATTGGCGGTGCAACAAGCACAATTTCATTTTATATTTCATGGCATTGTATTTGCAGTAAGAAACTGTTTTCCCAAAGAACAACTCCTTAGATTGAAGATACAAATTACCCTTTTGGGTCATGAATCTGGTTACAAATCCACCAACCACTAACATTTTCTCAATTACATTATAAAACACATGAGGATGCAATAGAATGTAATATGTACCTGCTACTATAAAAAGAAATCTATAAAAACATGTTCCTACCAATGTTCAAACCAAACCGACGTCCGTACATCGTTTTCCCCAGGCTGTTGACCATACATGGTTAATTAGGGGCATGTCAAATGTCAAATAGGCAAAGTCCTGCACTTGTCAAAACATGGTTGTAGGATTGTTTGATAAATAACACTTTTATTGTAAGTATGAGTATTCACTATTTAATTGTAAGTACAATATAGGTTAATGTCTCAGGTAGTGACTGGATGTTAGTTATTTTAGTATTTTGTTGTGTGAGTACTCTATGATGAATAGACAGTTGAGATCATGTTGGAAAGCACTTCCTACATTCACAAGTATGGTTATTGCCTAGAATATATCCATTGATATACACTATTAGGGAACACAAAATCATCACAGAATAAAACCAAGTCAATTAAACTTCAGGGATATCAATCTGTCTAGTTAGGAAGCATAAGTGAATATGAATCATTGTCAACTGTTTTGGTGCAAATGAAAGTGACAACAGGTGCACTGGAGAGGCAACAGCAAGACAACCCCAAAAAAGAGAATGTTTTGCAGGTGGTGGCCACAGACAATTGCTCTCTTATCCTTCCTGACTGATTCTTCTCTAGTTTAGCATTTTGCTAGTGTCCTTGTCACTACTGGTAGCATGAGGTGGTACCTGCAGTCCATTCTGGTTGCACAGGTAGTCTAGCTCCTCCAGGATGGCACATCCATACGTGCCGTCGCAAGGTTTGCTGTGTCCCAGTACAGTCTCAAGAACATGAAAGATATACCAAAAGACGGACTGTTAAACGAGGAGGGCTGGACAGGGCTGTTTGTGCTCCTTTGTGCGAGTAGGAACAGCAGGAGCACTGCCAGAGGCCTACAAAATGACCTCAAGCGGGATACTGTTGTGCATGTTTCTGACCAAACTGTCAGAAATAGACTCCATGAGGGTGGCATGAAGGCCCGACATTCTCTAGTGGGACCTGTGCTCACAGCTCAGCACTGTACAGCTCGATTGGCATTTGCCAGAAAAAAACAAAATTGGCAGGTCTGCCATTGGCGCCCAGCTCTCTTCACAGATGAGAGCAGGTTCACACTGAGCATGTGACATACGTGAAGGGGTCTGGAGACGCCATGGTGAACGTTGCTGCTTGCAACATAATTCAGCATGAGTGGTTTGGCGGTGGGTCAGTAATGGTCTGGGGAGGCATATCCTTGGAGGGTCTCACAGACCTCCACGTGCTAGCCAACGGTACCCTGACGGCTGTTAGGTACTAGGATGAAATCCTCAGACCCATCATCTGACTTTATGCTGGTGCAGTGGGCCCTGATGGGAGCCAAACACACTACTGGTTCAAATTATGAGTTGCCGTGATGAAATTCACACAAGTTGGAGCAGCCTGTCTTTTCAATTGCTTTGATTTTCGGTATGAGTTTGAATACAGCCCTCAATCAGTTGGTGATTTTGGTTTCCACTGACCGTTGTTACGTCACTTTGTTCTCAACAAATATCAAAATGTACAGTACAGATTTTGATCTTTATTATATTTAGTTCATCGAAACCCGATGTTTGATTTATTTGTTCCCTTAATTTTTATAGTGTATTTTGAGGGAAACAGGATGACTGAAACTCCACAGTCAAAACAAGAGTAAGGCTTCTCACCTGTTTGCATTCTTATGGCTAGTAAGTTCAGGTGATGTAATGAAACCGTTCCCACAGTCAGAACAAGAGTAAGGTTGACCTCAAGTGTGTATGCGCTGGTGAATTTTAAGGCCATATAACCTAGAGAAACCCTTCCCACAATCAGAACAGGAGTAAGGCTTCTCTCCTGTGTGCACTCTCTTATGGCTAGTAAGTTCAGACGATTTAATGAAACCCTTCCCGCAGTCAGAACAGCAATAAGGCTTCTCTCCACTGTGTACATACTGGTGCCTTATAAGCTTAGTTGACTGATCAAAACTCATTCCACAATCAGAACAGAAGTAAGGCTTCTCTCCTGTGTGCAGTCTCTTATGGGTAGTGAGATTCGATGATGTAGTGAAACCTTTCCCACACTCAGAACAAGAGTAAGGTTTCTCTCCAGTGTGTACGTACTGGTGTGTTTTAAGCTTACGTAACTGATCGAAACTCTTCCCACAATCAGAACATAAGTACGGCTTTTCTCCTGTGTGCACTCTCTTATGCCTGTTAAGTCCAGATAACGTAACGAAACCTTTCCCACACTCAGAACAAGAGTAGGGTTTCTCTCCAGTATGTACACTCTGGTGAAATTTAAGGCTAAGTAAATGCATGAAACCTTTCCCACACTCAGAACAAGAGTAGGATTTCTCTCCAGTATGTACGCTCTGGTGAAATTTAAGGCTACGTAAATGCAAAAAACCCTTCCCACAGTCAGAACAGAAGAAAGGCTTCTCTCCTGTATGTTGGTGCTGGTGAACTTTAAGGGAAAATAAACGAGAGAAACTCTTCCCACAGTCAGAACAGGAATAAGCCTTCTCTCCTGTGTGCACTCTCTTATGGCTAGTAAGTTCCGATGATGTAACAAAACCTTTCCCACACTCAGAACAAAAGTAAGGTTTCTCTCCAGCGTGTACGTACTGGTGCCTTTTAAGCTTACGTAACTGAGAGAAACCCTTCCCACAGTCAGAACAGCAATAAGGTGTCTCTCCAGTGTGTGTGCGCTGGTGCCTATTAAGACAACCTAATTGAAAAAAACTCCTCCCACAGTCAGAACAGCAATAACGTTTCTCTCCAGTGTGTAAGCGCTGGTGAGTGTTAAGGTTATGCCATAGAGAGAAACTCCTCCCACAGTCAGAACAGCAATAAGGTTTCTCTCCAGTGTGTATGCGCTGGTGACCTTTAAGGTTTTTTGAATGAGAGAAACTCTTCCCACAGTCAGAACAGCAATAAGGTTTCTCTCCAGTGTGTATGCGCTGGTGAACTTTAAGGTTTTTTGAATGAAAGAAACTCTTCCCACAGTCAGAACAGGAGTAAGGCTTCTCCCTTGTACATATGTTAATGTGTCTTTTTAAGTCTGATTCATTTAGGAAACATTTTCCACAATGGGGGCAGGGGTGAGGATTCTCATCTTTACAGTCTTCCTGTTGTTTCTCTCCAGATGTAGGAAATATATCAACTTCAGCAATCTCATCTGTGTGATTAATATCAGAAAAATTCATTAGTGCAGTGATACATATACAAATACATAAATATACTGAACATAAATACATTATAATTCCTCTTACAAAAATATTATTTTTGAATTTAACAATAACTCTTTCATCCCAAAATGTACAGTGAGGGAAAACATTATTTGATCCCCTGTTGATTTTGTACGTTTGCCCACTGACAAAGAAATGACCAGTCTATAATTTTAATGGTAGGTTTATTTGAGCAGTGAGAGACAGTATAACAAAAAAATCCAGAAAAACACATCAAAAATTCTATGAAGTGATTTGCATTTTAATGAGTGAAATAAGTGTTTGACCCCTCTGCAATACATCACTTAGTACTTGGTGACAAAACCCTTATTGGCAATCACAGAGGTCAGACGTTTCTTGTAGTTGGCCACCAGGTTTGCACACATCTCAGAAGGGGTTTTGTCCCACTCCTCTTTGCAGATCTTCTCCAAGTCATTAAGATTTCGAGGCTGATGTTTGGCAACTCGAACCTTCAGCTCCCTCCACAGATTTTCTATGGGATTAAGGTCTAGAGACTGTCTACGCCATTCCAGGACCTTAATGTGCTTCTTCTTGAGCCA
Organism: Esox masquinongy; assembly: GCA_016801175.1. Lineage (NCBI taxonomy): Eukaryota > Metazoa > Chordata > Actinopteri > Esociformes > Esocidae > Esox > Esox masquinongy. Next base: position 11,254 of record JACXGI010019683.1, read on the forward strand.
CTCCTTTGTTGCCTTGGCCGTGTGTTTTGGGTCACTGTCATGCTGGAATACCCATCAATGACCCATTTTCCCTAGCTGAGGGAAGGAGGTTCTCACCCAAGATTTGACGGTAACATGGCCCCATCCATCGTCCCTTTGATGCGGTGAAGTTGTCCTGTCCCCTTAGCATTAAAACACCCCCAAAGCATAATGTTTGATGGTGTTTTTGGGGTCATAGGCAGCATTCCTCCTCCTCAAAACACAGCAAGTTGGGTTAATGCCAAAGAGCTTGATTTTGTTCTCATCTGACCACAACACTTTCACCCAGTTGTCTGTACATGTGCTTTCTTGAGCAGGGGGACCTTGCGGATGCTGCAGGATTTCAGTCCTTCACGGCTTAGTGTGTTACCAATTGTTTTCTTGGTGACTATGGTCCCAACTGCCTTGAGATCATTGACAAGATCCTCCCGTGTAGTTCTGGGCTGATTCCTCACCGTTCTCATGATCATTGCAACTCCACGAGGTGAGATCTTGCATGGAGCCCCAGACAGAGGGAGATTGACAGTTCTTTTGTGTTTCTTCCATTTGCGAATAATCGCACCAACTGTTGTCACCTTCTCACCAAGCTGCTTGGCGAT
>JACXGI010019684.1:0-11869 GCA_016801175.1 Esox masquinongy
CATGTTTCCGTCACTATGGGGTGCCCGAGGACATAGTGTCTGACCGGGGCCCCCAGTTCACCTCCAGGGTTTGGAAAGCTTTTATGCAGCGTTTGTGGGTCTCGGTCAGCCTGACCTCGGGCTACCACCCCCAATCCAACGGGCAGGTGGAGCGCGTCAATCAGGACGTGGGCAGGCTCCTTCGGTCCTACTGCCAGGACCGGCCTGGGGAGTGGGCAGAGTTCCTACCGTGGGTGGAATACGCACTGAACTCCCGTCACCACTCCTCCATGGGGATATCTCCGTTCCAGTGTGTCCTGGGCTACCAGCCGGTCCTGGCACCCTGGACCCCGGGCCAGACCGGTACCCCTGCGGTGGACGAGTGGTTTAGGCGGGCAGCGGGCACATGGGAAGCTGTGCAGGCTCGTCTCAGGCTTGCTGTCCGCCGTCAGAAGACCTACGCTGATCGCCACCGCGGGGAAGCCCCGGTGTACCGTCCGGGCGACCGTGTCTGGCTCTCAACAAAGGACCTGCCCCTCCGCCTGCCCTGCCGGAAGCTGGGCCCGCGGTTTGTGGGGCCCTTCAAAGTCCTGAGGAGAGTCAACGAGGTAACTTATCAGTTACGTCTCCCTTCTGACTACCGTATTAACCCCTCGTTTCATGTGTCTCTCCTCAGGCCGGTGGTGGCTGGTCCCCTCCAGGGGTGTGAGGTTCGGGAGGTCCCTCCCCCCCCTCTCGACATTGAGGGGGCCCCGGCGTACTCCGTCCGCTCCATCGTCGACTCGAGGCGCCGGGCTGGGGGCCTCCAGTACCTCGTGGAGTGGTAGGGGTACGGTCCGGAGGAGCGGAGCTGGGTCCCGGTGCGGGACGTTCTGGCCCCCGCCCTTATCCTTGACTTCCATCACCGTCGACCGGATCGTCCTGCTCCGCGTCCTCCGGGTGGTCCCCGAGGTCGGTGTCGTCAGGGGGGGGGTACTGTGACAACTACGCCATCTGCTGCTCATCCTCCCCCTGCAGGAGGCGGGCCTCAGCGCTCGATGTCACCGGCCTTCTAACACCACCGCCCATCATCATCCATCACACCTGTTGTCTCGCTATTCATGAGCACAAGTCAGCCACCGTCATTAAAATATATGAATCAACAGTCATCGTCTCCGCCTTCTGCTTCGTCTCCGTCTGATCTAATCGCTGACAATCAGCAAAGTTCCTTTTATGGCAGACAGAATACTGACGAAATAGTTTCTTCAAGTTTGATAATTAGGCACATGTTTATGACAGCTTATGTTGTCTTGGTTACTGTCATGTTGTCATAAAAATTTTTGTCTCAGTTAATGTCAAGTTGTCATAACAAAGACATTGACAGGATATTTTGTCTCAGTTAATGTCAAGTTGTCATAACAAAGACATTCCAAACAATGTCAACCTTGCATAAAAAATGACATAATCAACCGAATGACACATAATAACAACATTCATAAACGTTCAAAATGATTCCTTCATGTGTCATGTCATGGTTATGACAGTATCATGACAGTGTCATGTCACTCTTATGCACATCCCTTCAAATAAAGTGTTACCATGACTTGTGTACCAGCATTCCAAAGAGTGGAGATTTTTTTGAGTTGGTGGCTCTGCTTGTTATTATGTCCTTGATATTAATATATTCTTGATTTTCTCTGTTATCTTGCCCACCCCCTGTACATATTTTTAAGCAATAATGCTTGAGGGGGTGTGGTTTATGGACAAAATACATGGCTAAAAGATATTTTTAGGCACAATGCTTTGCTGAGCCGATTTTTGACATGGTATATTGACAATATATCACAAACCCACAAGATGCCTTATTGTTTTAATATACCGGTTACCAAAGTACACTTAAAAGTTTAGGAACACCCCCATTTTTCCAGTTTCTATTGTGATTTAAGCCATTCAAGTTTACTAAAAACAGCCTTTTTCAGGGACCAAATAATGGGTTAACAACTTCCAGATGTTCTGCCGCAATGGAAGTAAATGAAGCCTTGATAGTTGTTGCTAAATATTCCTACACGTGTCTCAACTTTTTTTGATTACTGACAAACCCTTTGTCTGTATAATAGCAGTGTTGGAACAGACTGTGCTATTAAGCATTATTTGGACAGTATTGTACTGCAGGAAGAGGTACAATATAATGCTATCATAAAGGCAAGAAAATGGCAATTAACAAAGGAAGAAAGACAGAGTGTCACTTTCAACAGTGAAGAGAAAGCTTCAATTTGCAGGTTTGACAGGTCGAGTGGCAGTAAGAAACCCAGTGCTAAGATGACAAAATAAGAAAAAGAGGCTTGTCTGGGCCATGAGGCACTGCCAATGGACTACTGAAGACTGAAAGAAAGACTTACGGACTAATTATTCAAAATTTGAAATCTTCAGTATGATGCAGTGTTTTTGCATGCTGTCGAGTAGGCGAAAGGATGGTTCCACCATGTGTGATGCCAATTGTCAAAAATGTAGGAGGAAGCATGATGGTCTGGGTCTCTTTTGCTGGATCCAGAGTCGCCAACTTGTACAGTAGCAACCTAAACCAAAACGGCTACCACAGCATTTTGAAATGCCATGCAATACCCTCTGGTGTACGCCTAGTTTGTCAGGGGCTCATCCTACAACAAGATAATGACCCAAAACATACCTCTTGGCTATGTTAGAAATACCTTAGAAGAAAATAATAAGGTGGTAGGCTTCAAATCATGGAATAGTCAGCACAGTCTTCAGTTCTAAACCCCATCGACCTGCTTTTGGATGAAATGGTCAGAAGGGTGAAAGCAAAGCAATGTACAAGTGCAACACGTTTGTGGGAACATCTGCAACAGTGATGGAAAGAGCATTCAGAACATTATTTGATTTGCCATGAGTGTGTTCGGCTGAACAAAACGATTCCATGATTTATTTTTGTATTCCATTGCATATTTGTTCTATGCTTTAATTTCAGAGTACATTAAGATATTAATCTGTGTGAATTTCAATAAAAACTGTAAAAATGTGGGTGTGCTAAAATTTTTGACCAGTGTAGTAAAAAGTGACGAGATGTCATACCTGTGGTATACGGTGGTGCATTGCAGCTTGTTTGATCTACACTTCTCAGAAGTAAAGTGCATTTTCTTTTTTGATGTTTTCTTAGCATTGTCTTGCTAGTTAGAAGCATAGCCCAGTTAATCTGTGTATGTTGTGTTACAAGTGCTTTGTTGTTTACTACCTAGCTAATAGGTGTGTGGTTTTTCCCACCCTAAGCTGCTATCAATTAGCATCAGTATCTATGTTTAGTATCTATGGCAGAGAGGAGCAATAACTTGTAAAGTGGCAGTGTTCTTGTCTGCGACTAAAACTGTTGCAAAAAAAAGACAGTTCTGTGGAGTTGTTCTGCTGAGTAATTCAAGGAAGGTAAGAGAGGAAAGTACTTAACGTTTTCCTACAGTCCAATACTATCTGATCACAGTGGCAGTAGTACAGGGCTACTAATTTTTCAAAATGGAGATTCCCTCTCTTCTCTTGCTCACCTACCTACACTGCTCAAAAAAATAAAGGGAACACGTAGTCATCAGAGTATAACACCAAGTCAATTAAACTTCAGGGAAATCAATCTGTCTAGTTAGGAAGCATAAGCGATTGTGAATCTGTGTCAACTGTTTTGGTGCAAATAAAAGTGACAACAGGTGCACTAGAGAGGCAACAGCAAGACAATCCCCAAAAATGGAATGCTTTTGCAGGTGGTGGCCACAGACAATTGCTTTCTCCTTATCCTTCCTGACTGATTCTTCTCTAGTTTTGCGTTTTGCTAGTGTCCCTGTCACTTCTGGTTACATGAGGCAGTACCTGCAGCCCATTCAGGTTGCACAGGAAGTCCAGCTCCTCCAGGATGGCAGATCCATACATGCCGTCGCATGAAGGTTTGCTGTGTCTCACAGTACAGTCTCAAGAGCATGGAGAAGATACCAGGAGACAGGCCGTTACACAAGGAGAGCTGGACAGGGCCGTAGAAGGGCATCAACCCAGCAGCAGGACCGTTATCTGCTCCTTTGTGCAAGGAGGAACAGGTGGAGCAATGCCAGATCCCTACAAAATTACCAGAAACAAAATGATCAGAAACGGACTCCATGAGGGTGGCATTATTACTACTGAGTCACATTATGAGTTGCCGTGTTGAAATTCACACAAGTTAATTTGTTTTCTTTGATTTTCCATGTGGGTTTGAATTCAGCCCTCAATTGATTGGTGATTTTGGTTTCCAGTGACGTTGTTACTTCATTTTGCTCTCAACAAATTACACAATGTATAGTAAAGATTTTGATCTTTAATATAAGTATTTCACTAATCAAAATGCAATGTGAGATTTCAGTGTTCCCTTAATTTTTTTGAGGAGTGTATTTCCTTTTTTGAATTCCGTGCTGTCAATATGACCTATCCAGTCAAGGTTAATATTGTTGTCATCTATCGTCTGCAAGATGATCCCAATGACTTCCTCAATGAGCTTGGCGTGCTGATTAGTTCGTTCCCAGATGATGACTCACCACCCATATCAGTGGGTGACTTCAACTTTCCAGTGTCTACATGTCTTACTACTTTCTTTCCACTTCTTTCCTCTTTTGACCTCACTCTTTCCCAGTCAACCCCTACCTATCTTGCAGGCAACACACTCAGAGAGGCAACACTCTGATCTTTACTAGATACTGTCTGTCGACTTATCTCAGTACTATTTCACTCTAGTTGTCTGACCACTTTTTTGTCTCCTACTCTTTCCTCCACTCCAGTCCACCCTCACCCATGTCTGCAGCCAAACATTTCCTTTCATTATTGGTCAGTCCCCACAACACTGTAACAGAAGTTTGGCCAGCTCCTCCATAGGGAACTGCTTTAACTCAGTAACATTTGTAGATTTGATGAAAGCTTTAGGTCCCACCACAGCATCTCAATGGGGATTAGGTCTGGATTTTGTCCAAGCCATCCCAAATCTATACTTTTTTATTGTTAAACCATTCTTATGAAGTCTTGTTTGTATGTTTTGGATCATTGTCTTGCTACATGAACTAGTTGTGCTTCAATTTCATCTTATTGGCAGACAGTCGGACATTCACTTGTATAATTATCTGATACAAAGCAGAATTAATGGTTCATTCAATGATGGCATGTTTTCCAGGTTCTGATGCAGCAAAGAATCCCCAATCAATCAAACTGCCACAACCATGTTTGACCGTTGTTATGAGTTTCTTAATGTGGAATTTAGTGTTTGATTTTCACCAGATGAAATAGTGCCATGTTGCTTAAAAAATTTAACTTTGGACTCATCTGTCCATAGAACATTTTTCAGCATCCTCCATGTGCTTTTAGGCAAACTCATGAGTTTTTCTTAGTGAGTTTCAGCCTTAGGATTTTATGGTTTGCTCTTGAAGAGATTTTGGTGGAATGGACACTCCTGGGAAGATAGGCTATTGTCACAAACTTTCTCCATTTGGACAAAATGGCTCTGATTGTGGTTCGCTGGAGCCCTGAGTGCCTTAGAAATCGCTTTGTAACTTTTTCCAGACTGATTTGCATCAACAACTGTTTTCTGGAGGTGTTCCCCAAAAGCACAGCTATTCAACAATGTGCAAACAGTTGTGAGTTAAGGTTGTGTTTGTGCAGCCTTTAAACATTTCTGATTTGAATAACCAGTCATGATTCTCCGAATCTATTAATTCTCACTAAACTTTCTCATCTTTCTCTCAGGAGGCATGTTTTCAAAATAGCTGCACTCCAACGAAGCTCCTACTAATATGCACCATGAGTGTTTCTCGGCAAACATATACAATATGTTAATTATGTATTAATGCCAAAAAAATCAAGCTGATACATGGGAGATTCTACTGAATTGTAAATTGTGCCTGGACATGAAATAGTATGTTAAATTGCCACCTTTTCTCTGACTTACAAACTTCTTTATGCCAGGATTGCACTGTGACCAAAGGGAAAGTTTATTGGCAGTTATAATTACTTAATTTCTGGTTTAATTAATTTATATTCATATAAAGGGTGGTGTTTCTGTTACACATCTGCTTTGCAGGAATCGATGCTTCCAAGTAAAATGGGGGGTTTAGGGAAACTGTCTGGGCAGTAAGCATCATTTTCTTTTCAGAAAATTTACACACACCTGATCATGGAATTTATTTTTCTCCAGTTCTAGTTATTTCCGTTTAAAACTCAGAATGTCCAACTCAATCTGGAAAGTTCCTCACCACTACTTATTCCCCAATGAATCAACAAAAAGAAACAACAACCAAATTAACTCAGCCTAGCCAATTAGCTGGCTCAGATGCTAAAGCTAACAACAATAAAAAGAAACATAGGTAGTACCAATCCTCCAGGGGGTTAGTAGTCTCTGAGATGTTTCTTTCTCCAAGATTAAAGATGAAATGTTTAAGAATGATTTGAGTTCCTCTGTCCATTACAGCTTTAATTATTTAGAACAGAGTTGATCTTAAATCTGTTTAATCCCCAGGTCTACCATTAACTTTTATCACTATACAACTCTCTCTCAGAAATAGTAACATATTTCCATTCTCCTAAACAATGCACACTAGAACAGCCATTCAATTTTTTAAGTCCATTTTTGCTAATGGATATCCTTTGCAAGCCTGAAATACAACATGTTTTCCATTCATCAACCTTGTTTGGCATGTTCCTTAATGTTTCCTTTCAAGAATGCTGTCTCATAAATTTTATTTTACAACTATATTGGGAGACAGAACAATACAGAACAATATGTCCCTTTGTGGTCTGCTGGTGCTTCATTATATTTCTACGTTAAACAATCATCTGCAAACAATTGCTGGACCTGCACATTCCTCTTTCATTAGAATTGCAATTAAAGAAACATTCCTGGATCTTTAGCACACACATTTTAAATGAGATTTATGATATATCATACAAAACACAAAACATTAATTTACAGGCTATGAAATCATGCACAAATACTTTATGCACAATTGGATCACTTGGTACACAAAAAACAGGGACCCACTTTTGCTCATGAGTGCATCTGAAAAGTGCCAGATACACTATTCAAAAGGAAATTTTCTTTAAAAAATCATATTGTTGTTTCCATCCTAACAAAAAAGTGACTTCTGATGCAATTTAGTTATTGGCATGGGCACATTTCAAATTTCAACCTCCAATACTTTTCTTTTTATATATAATTTTAAATGTAAGAGCAAAAAATAAATAAACAGGATCAAATAAACAAAAATGATGTTGTTGGGAAACTGAATGGAGGGGGAGAGGCTCCTCCCTTTCTATATAGACAGTTGCATTCCGTTCCATTCTGTTCCCCCCATTGATTTCCAATTACATAATTTTCCAAATACACAAACATTTACCCATTCATTCAGTATACTACAGTACAGTTGTGCTCATAAGTTTGCATTCCCTGGCAGAAATTGTGAAATTTTTGCATTGATTTTGAAAATATGACTGATCATGCAAAAAACTTCTATTTAAGGATAGTGATCATATGAAGCCATTTATTATCACATAGTTGTTTGGCTCCTTTTAAAATTTGTAATGATAACATAAATCACCCAAATGGCCCTGATCAAAAGTTTACATATAATGGATATAAAAAGTCTACACACCCCTGTGAAAATGCCAGGTTTTTGTGATGTAAAAGAATGAGACAAAGATAAATCATGTCAGAACTTTCTCCACTTTTAATGTGACCTATAATGTGAACAATTCAATTGAAAAACAAACTGAAATCTTTGAGGGGAAAAATGAAAAATAAAAACCTTACAATAAACTGGCTGCATAAGTGTGCACACCCTCTTATAACTGAGGATGTGGCTGTGTTCAGAATTGACCAATCACATTCAAACTCATGTTAAATAGAAGTCATTACACACCTGCCATCATTTAAAGTCACTTAATTAATCACAAATAAAGATTAATCACAAATAAAGTTCAGCTCTTCTAGTAGGATTTTCCTGACATTTTCTTAGTGGCATCTCAGAGCAAAAGCCATGGTCTGCAGAGAGCTTCCAAAGCATCAGAGGAATCTCATTGTTGAAAGATATCAGTCAGGAGAAGTGTACAAAAGAATTTCCAAAGCAGTAGATATACCATGGAACACAGTGAAGACAGTCATCATCAAGTGGAGAAAATATGGCACAACAGAGACATTACCAAGAACTGGACGTCCCTCCAAAATAGATGAAAAGATGAGAAGAAAACTGGTCAGGGAGGCTTCCAAGAGGCCTACAGCAACATTAAAGGAACTGCAGGAATTTCTGGCAAGTACTGGCTGTGTGCTACATGTGACAACAATCTCCCATATTCTTCATATTAATGGGCTATGGGGTAGGGTGGCAAGACGGAAGCCTTTTCTTACAAAGAAAAACATCCAAGCCCGGCTGAAGAAGGAAAAATCAAGTCTCCCAAAAGCATGTGGGAAAATGTGTTATGGTCTGATGAAACCAAGGTTGAACTTTTTGGCCATAATTCCAAAAGGTATGTTTGGCGCAAAAACAACACTGCACATCACCCAAAGAACACCATACCCAGAGTGAAGCATGATGGTGGCAGCATCATGCTTTGGGGCTGTTTTTCTTCTTCTGGAACCGGTGCCTTAGTCAGTGCGGAGGGAATTATGAACATTTCCAAATACCAGGCAATTTTGGCACAAAACCTTCAGGCATCCATTAGAAAGCTGAAGATGAAGAGGAAGTTCACCTTTCAGCACGACAAAGACCCAAAGCACACATCCAAATCCACAAAAGCATGGCTTCATCAGAAGATGATTAATATTTTGGAATGGTCCAGCCAGAGCCCAGACTTGAATCCAATTGAACATCTGTGGGGTGATCTGAAGAGGGCTGTGCACAGGAGATGTCCTCACAATCTGACAGATTTGGAGCGCTTTTGCAAAGAAGAGTGGGCAAATATTGCCACGTCAAGATGTGCCATGCTAATAGACTCCTAGACTGAGTGCTGTAATAAAATCTAAAGGTGCTTCAAAAAAGTATTAGTTTAAGGGTGTGCACACTTATGCAACCAGGTTATTGTGAGGTTTTTATTTTTTTATTTTTCCCCCTCAAAGATTTCAGTTTGTTTTTCAATTGAATTGTTCACACATTAAAGGTGAAAAAAGTTCTGACATGATTTATCTTTGTCTCATTCTTTTACATCACAAGAACCTGGCATTTTAAAAGGGGTGTGTAGATTTTTATATCCACTTTACCCTTGAATGTTTGGCCTTGTTACAGACACACAAGGTGACACACACAGGTGAAAATGGCAATTAAAGGTTAATTTCCCACACCTGTAGGAAGCTGCATGGTTGAGTTGCCAGAAAGAAGCCTTTACTGTGCCAATACCACAAAAAAGCTCACTTACAGTATGCCCGACAACACCTTGACACGCCTCACGGCTTCTGGCATGCTTTAATTTGGAGTGACAAGACCAAAATAGAGCTTTATGGTCACAACTATAAGCGCTATGTTTGGAGAGGGGTCAACAAGGTCTATAGTGAAAAAAGTACCATCCCCACTGTGAAGCATGGTGGTGGCTCACAGATGTTTTGTGGGGGTGTGAGCTCCAAAGGGACGGGAAATCTTGTGAAAATTGATGGCAAGATGAATGCAGCATGTTATCAGAAAATACTGGCAGTCGATTTGCATTCTTCTGCACTAAAGCTGCGACTTTCCAGCATAACAATGTGCCAAGTTGACCCTTCAGTGGTTACAGCAGAAAAAGGTGAAGGTTCTGGAGTGGCCATCACAGTCTCCTGACTTTAATATCATCAAGCCACTCTGGGGAGATCTCTAACGTGTGGTTCATGCAAGACGACCAAAGACTTTGCATGACCTGGAGGCATTTTGCCAAGATGAATGGGCAGCAATACCACCTGCAAGAATTCGGGGCCTCATAGACAACTATTACAAAAGACTGCACGCTGTCATTTATGCTAAAGGGGTAATACACAGTATTAAGCACTAAGGGTATGCAGACTTTTGAGCAGGGGTCAGTTCATTTTTTTCTTGGTTGCCATGTTTTGTTTTATGATTGTGCCATTCTGTTATGACCTACAGTTGAATGTGAATCCCATAAGAAATAAATGTGTTTTGCCTGCTCACTCATGTTTTCTTTACAAATGGTACTGTACATATATTACCAATTCTCCAAGGGTGTGCAAACTTTTGAGCACAACTGTATATACACTGCTCAAAAAAATGAAGGGAACTCTTAAATCATACATCGGGTCTTGATGAACGAAATATATTATAGACGAAAACTTTACTATACATTATGTAATTTTTTGAGAATAAAATGACGTAACAACGGTCAATGGAAACCAAATGATTCAAACTCACACTGAAAATCAAAGTAAAGAATTGAAATTACAGGCTGTTCCCAATGGTGTGAATTTCATCACGGCAACTCATAATGTGACTCAGTAAGTGTGTATGGCCCCCATGTGCCTGCATGCACTCCCGACAGCATACGGGCATGCTCCTAATGAGACGGCGGATGATGTCCTGGGGGTTCTCCTCCCAGACCTGGATCGGGGCATCAGTGAGCTCCTGGACAGTGTGTGGTGCCCACCGCCAAATCGGTCATGCTGGATTATGTTGCAGGCAGCATAACGTTCACCACAGCATCTCCAGACTCTTTCACATCTGTCACGTGCTCAGTGTAAACTTGCTCTCATCTGTGAAGAGAACAAGACACCAATGTCGGACCTGCCAATTCTGGTGTTCTCTTGCGAATGCTAATCAAGCTGCACGGTGCTGGGCTGTGAGCACAGGTCCCACTAGAGGACATTGAGCCCTCATGCCACCCTCATGGAGTCTCTGTTTCTTACAGTTTGGTCCAAAACGTGCACACCAGTAGCCTGCTGGAGGTCATTTTGTAGGGCTCTGGCAGTGCTCCTCCTGTTCCTCCTCACACAGAGGAGCAGATACCGGTCCTGCTGCTGGGTTGATGCCCTTCTATGGCCCTGTCCAACTCTCCTCGTGTAATGGTCCTGTCCAACTCTCCTCGTGTAACTCTCCTCGTGTAATTCTCCTCGTATCTCTTCCATGCTCTTGAGACTGTACTGGGAGACACAGCAAATCTTCTTGTGACGGCATGTATTGATGTGTCGACCTGGAGGAGCTCAACTACCTGTGCAACCTGAATGGGCTGCAGGTACCGCCTCATGCTCCCTTTTTGGGGATTGTCTTGTAGTTGCCCCTCCAGTGCACCTATTGTCACTTTCATTTGCACCAAAACAGGTGACACAGATACACAATCGCTTATTCTTCCTAACTAGTAAGATTGATATCCCTGAAGTTTATTTGACTTGGTGTAATACTGTGATGACTATGTGTTCCCTTAATTTTTTTGAGCAGTGTATACATACATATATATATACAGACAGCATGAGTATTGCACAGGTGTGCTTCAGGCTGGCCACATTAAAAGGCCACTCTAAGATGTGCAGTTTCACTGTATTGGGGGGGTCTGGGGGGGTCCGAAAACCAGTCAGTATCTGGTGTGACAACCATTTGCCTCACGCAGTGCAACACATCTCCTTTGCATGGAGTTGATCAGGTTGTTGATTGTGGCCTGTGGAATGTTGGTCCACTCCTCTTCAATGGCTGTGCGAAGTTGCTGCATATTGGCAGGACCTGGAACACGCTGTCGTATACACCGATCCAGAGCATCCCAAACATGCTCAATGGGTGACATGTCCGGTGAGTATGCTGGCCATGCAAGAACTGGGATGTTTTCAGCTTCCAGGAATTGTGTACAGATCCTTGCAACATGGGGCCGTGCATTATCATGCTGCAACATGAGGTGATGGTCGTGGATGAATGGCACAACAATGGGCCTCAGGATCTCGTCACGG
>JACXGI010019685.1:0-11866 GCA_016801175.1 Esox masquinongy
TCACCCCTCTGAGCCTGGGTCCTCTCTAGGTTTCTTCCTAAATTTCGGCCTTCTTAGGGAGTTTTTCCTAGCCACTGAAATTCAACACTACTGTTGTTTGTTCCTTGGGGTTTTAAGGCCGGGTGTTTTGTAAAAGCACTTTGTGACAACTGCTGATGTAAAAAGGGCTTTATAAATAAATTTGATTGATTGATTGATTCTGTTTCGTTGTGTTTTGAACGTAGCTCTGATTTCACCTGTGTTAGTCACTCACCTGAGGCCTATACTACTAAGCAAGCTCAGCATGCCCAGGATTTATTTTCATTAGATGGCTTCACTAAGCCTAACAACCGCAATCCAGAATATGCAGTGTCATGACGGTGGTTATCAATTTCTTAAATCAGCCCAGGTTTTCCCAATCTAGCGATGAGCAAGTTCACATAAAAGGGGCGGTGTTTGCACCATATGACCAATCACAAACATGGACAAGTCTACCAGAGCCACATATTTCATTCAAGAGGACCAATCATTTTAGAGAATTATGAAGAATATAAATATATACAGTTGCATCTCAAAAAATTAGAATATCGTGGTAAAGTTCCTTTTTTCCTGTAATTCAAATCAAAAAGTGACACCTTCATATATTCTAGATTCATTACACAAAGTGAAACATTTCAAGCCTTTTTTGTTTCAATCTTGATGATTACGGCTTACAGCTCATGGAAATCAAAAATCCAGTATCTCAAAATATTAGAATAAAAAATTTATAATCCAGAAATGCCGACCTGAGACGAGCTCTAATCAGCTAATTAACTCAAAACACCTGCAAAGGTTTCCTAAATAGGATAATTCATGCACTCAATACTTGGTGGGGGCTCCTTTTGCACGAATTACTGCATCAATGCGGTGTGGCATGGAGGCAATCAGCCTGTGGCACTGCTTAGGGGTTATGGAAGCCCAGATTGCTTTGATAGCGGCCTTCAGCTCATCTGTGTTGTTGGATCTGGTGTATCTAATTTTCCTCTTGACAATACCCCATAGATTCCCTATGGGATTCAGGTCAGGAGAGTTGGCTGGCCAATGAAGCACAGTAATACCATGGGCAGGAAACCAGTTACCAGTCGTTTTGGCACTGTGGGCAGGTGCCAAGTCCTGCTGGAAAAGGAAATCAGCATCTCCATGATGCTTGTCAGCAGCAGGAAGCATGAAGTGCTCTAAAATCTGGTAGATGGCTGCATTGACTCTGGACTTGATAAAACACAGTGGACCAACACCAGCAGATGACAAGGCAACCGAAATCATCACTGACTGTGGAAACTTCCCCCTGGACTTCAAGCAACTTGATTCTGAGCCTCTCCACTCTTCCTCCGGACTCTGGGACCTTGATTTCCAAATGAAATGCAAAATTGACTTTCATCTGAAGAGAGGACTTTGGACCACTGAGCAGCGGTCCAGTTCTTTTTCTCCTTCGTCCAGGTAAGATGCTTCTGACATTGTCTCTGGTTCAGGAGTGGCTTGACACTAGGAATGAGACACTTGTAGCCCATTTCCTGGACACGTCTGGTCATGGTGGCTCTTGATGCACTGACTCCAGCCTCAGTCCACTCCTTGTGAAGCTCCCCCAAGTTCCTGAATTGGCTTTGCTTGACAATCCTCTCAAGGCTGTTCTGTCACAGACACAGATATTGATGAAAGTTTAATGTGTTCTGGTGACTGAAGTTAGACAGGGGCTAATTACCATTTGTGCTAAGCCTAATGGTTTGGAAACATCACAGCAAAAAAATCCAGTTAATGAGTTAAGTATAAACTTTTACATTTGAATTTAGTTTTTTGAATTTAGTTTTTTTGCCACCCCAGTAACGGCATATTTTTTACATTAAGAACAACTATATTTTAAATTAACATTGATAGTAATTTATTAGTTAAATAAACCATAGCACACAACTTAGAATGTGTGCTGATAGGCCTGACGAGCCATGAGTTTGCCGTGTTTTATCTACTGTCATCCTGGTCACCCTTAAACCTGGGTGGAGATTATGTAGGGGTACATGATAAGCAGAACACGTGCAACTTCATCAATATCTGTGTCTGTGACCATGGCAACAGTGACGTCTATGCAACCTGTGAACAGCAGTTTATTATTCTGTTTAAATGTACACATTTAGCCTAGCTCACACAATTCTTAAAATTCTCTCCACATGTTGCATTGGGAAGGCAGTGCGTGGAAAGGCTAAAATCTAGAATTCAATGCCCAGATAAAGCCCCGCCTCCACACCAATAAAGGCTCAAAACTTGGTTTTGACGAAAGATGACTCGAACGAAGGAGAAAATAAATTCTAATCGCAAGAAGCGAACGTGAAAAAAAACGTGTCTGAACGAAGACATTTTAAGATTGGACCCGAAAATCCATTTAATGATTTCAGCATACACTTTTACCACGTTTGAATCTGTTTTTTTCATACGATTGAAGTGAGTTTTTTCATACTATGAAATATTTCAGTTACGTTTTTCGTTTCTTACAGTCAATACATTTGAGCTCAATTTGGCTCCATACCATACAACTAGATCTGACTATTATTACAATGTGCAAAATAATTTACTTTTGGTTGCATATGTAGTTAGTAAATTTGAGCTAGCTTGATAGTAGTATAGCCATTTCAAGTAGAACATATGTGTAAATCCAGTCAGTACAAAAAGCTGTAGTTGAGCTGTTAAATTGAAGACAGTTTAGTTGACATTACCCCCGTTAAAAACGAACCAATCATCAAGTTATATTTGTATTAGCCTACAAACAGGGGCGCTGCCAGAGATTTTTGGCCCACTGAAAATATATCGTATTGGGCCCCACCAAATAATGTTGTAATATTTGTTTAGGGCCCCTGTCAGTCACGGGCCCTTAGAATCATCCTAACTCCCCCCCCCCATACAGCACCCTAACCCTAACCCTGCCTACAAACAGTCCAACACTCACCCACAGCGGTTGACTTCGGATAAAGTGCGGGAACGGACAAATCGCACATTGGAATATGAAAATGTATGTGTTAATAGGGCATTCCCTAAAAAAGGAACCGGAACGCTGTTTGCCTAAAATTGCAAGGCCCAAGTCAACCACTGGTGAACCATGATAAATACTTTTCACCACAAATTCCAACAAGTTCCTAGCAATGTGTCAATATAGCTAAATAAACAAATAACAGCATTTGCAGTAGCGCGCCTAATGTGAATTGACCATTTCAAAATTACGTGCGCAATAATGACGCCGTTGACGTTCGTCTGTGGTATGATTTGGGCTGGGGACAGACTGTGACACTGTGACACCTGTGATGTGTGAATATTTCTATATGTGCTAAAAATGAATTACCTTAAGTTGTCCAGCCTCCTGATTTTTCCAAAAACCCTTGTGGTGTCCATGTAGGCAATGTACCAGTATGACCAAACAATGACTATCTTTATTTTTCCTTTATCTGAACGTCGATGCTGTGTAATGACTTGCGATTAACAAAATCACTCACATCAAGCGATGCTGTTATCAGAATATGGGTGCAATCTATGGCACCGATCAATCTGGGAGCCCTATGAAAGGAGTACGCTGCATTTAATACAGCATACAACAGTAAATGTCAGAGGGTCTACATTATTTATAGATGAGGTAGTCAATGTACGTTATTGTCTACCTGCTATTTCATAAAAGCCCTCTTTAATAGACTGCGCGGGCAAGTGGCCTAGAACACAACAAATGTATTAAGTAGCTCTGTTAGAGCAAGAACCACCTTGCGAATTGATTAGGTCCTCCGCATCACCCAGAGTATACATAAAACTCCCCGTAGCCAAACAACGCAACACTTTACACAGTCTGGGGAACGGTAACGCCTCGATCACACCTACGGCGTCAAAGCAGAAAGCTTGCAGAACATTTGTGCTGCTATGTGATTACTCAGAACACATTGATTCTCCACAGATGTTGTATGCTGCTTTTTATAAAATGGAGAATCATTTTTGCTGAGCATAATTGTGTGTCAAGTAGCTACATAGGCTACCAATTATTGGCTAACTAGCAGCTTGTTAACATAACCATACAGTTTTTAGACTTTATAGACTTTTCAGCCCTCTATCAGTCTCATTTCTCATAAAAATTCAATGCAATAAAGACTGTGAAAGCAGGTTACATAAAATGGGCTTTATTACAAGCCCTTTACTTTAGATTGTTTAGTTTCTAATTTAGTTTCTAATAAGTTACGGTATTAAACACTACAAATCAATTACATTTTTCTTACCGGAGACAAATGACCAGGCGTTCAACTTGACAAATGAAATCGCAGTCCTATACCATCTGGAACAGTCGATTGTATTGGCCTTGGTCCAGACGAGGGTAGCTATGCAAACGAGCCGAACCTCTTGAATCAGTCTGGGAAATTCCCCAAACTGTTTTCGTGATCTCAGCCACTGGTCTCATTGTTGAATGAGCCTATCAATACTATCTTGACAATTTAGAATTGTAATAAACTCCAAATTTTAATTTTAGAGGGAGATTATTTTATAGGCTGTCAAATGTGATATGCTTGCACAATACATTTTCTGAAATATGTACTATTAATGCTGTATTTCGTGAATTGTCAAAAAAAATATATGTTCAGATTTTTTTTAAAAAAAGTTTGCTATAAATTCAAAAAGTTCAACATTCCTCGTTCACTACTACTTCCGCCCTGCTTCCATGCATACAATTTGAGGCGTACGTTTGATAAATCCAATGCATACACAAGACCAAACCTTCAGCAACTGCTTCTGCACAGCAATGCTGCAAGCCACTCGCAGTGTTCCATTTGAAATGAACTAACATCCGGTGTATCACAGCACATTGAAGTTGTAGGTGTGATCGAGGCTTAAGCGCACGCCTTCGATGTGTCGCACTGGAAACATACGGCTCAAGAAGCTGACAAAGATACATAATTCCCACCGCTGAGAATCTATATCTTTCATAAACATACTCATCAGAGAAAGCCAATGGGTTTTGTCTGTCTCTAAATATTCTTGCTTTTCTAAGAAACCCTCTTAGTATCCGCGCACTGAGCTCCACGGAATGTTCTAAGAACGGTGACTCCATTTCAATCAATCAATCGAGAATAAATTGGTCAGTAGGCGGTGCTTTTATACGTGTTGATGTGTTATATTGAATATAACCTTCTCTGGAGAAGGTTAGGTGTGCAGCATGAGTTACCATGGCGATGTATACTGGTAACTAGTCAACCACCGTTGTGACACTACCAACCCAGGGTTCAACCTGAAGTTAGCTCGCTAAACCGAAATACTGCTTTATAGTATAGGTCTCTGGTCTCATCAGCTCCTTTTTTAGTTCAGGTTGTTCTGTTTGTTCCTTTGTGAGGTTTTGTTCATTTTGACTTCACTAAACCCTTTTTCTAGCTTGTTTGTGAGATCCAGTTATAGCCCTCTTCCATGTATTGACCAGTATATCTTCCGTGACCAGTCTTCTACCCTAGCCAAGTTGTTATTCTGCCTTTGGTCCTAGTATTTGATTTTTGTTAACCTGCCTGTTTGCCTGTGTATGACCATTGCCTAACTCTGACCACAATTCCTGCCTTCTGTTTTGGTGCAATAAACACCAAAACGGGAATCCGCACCTTTGTCTCCCTGAGTAGTCGTTACATCCAGGTGCTAGCTGTATTTATAGAATAATAGCACATGGCCTTAGCCATATTTAAAGGATGTCAGAGCAAGAAGCTAGCAATATTTATCAAATGATAGTGCAAGGCTATCGCCATATTCATAAAATGATAGCTCTCAGTGCTAGCTGTATTTTTAGAATGATACTGGTAGGCATTAGCGGTATTTGACGAACAAAAGAGCTAGCAAGAAGCTATTTTTATGGATCAATTGTGCTAGCTGACTGCGCAGGCAAATAGTGCAACAACTTAACAAAAACATTTCTCAACGTAAAATTGCAAAGAGTTTGGGGATCTCATAATCTACGGTACGTAATATAATTGAAAGATTCTGAGAATCCAGAGAAATCTCTGTACGCAAGGGACAAGGCCAAAAACCAATATTGGATGGCCGTGATCTTTGGGCCCTCAGGCGGCACTGCATTAAAGATAAACACGATCTTTCACAGAGTGGTGAACCCCTCCCCATCCTTACTTCTGAGGGACTCATTTTTTATTATCCAATCATGTTACTTATTTGTTGCTAATTAACCTAATTAGTTGTGAGATGTTCCTCCAGGTTTATTTTTTAGCATTACACAACTTTTCCACTCTATTGTTGCCCCTGTCCCAGCTTTTTTTTATAACTGGTTGCTGGCATCAAATTCAAAGTGGGCATATATTTTTCAAGAAACAATCAAATGTCTCAGTTTCAACATTTGATATGTTGTCTTTTTACAATTTATATTGAATATAGGGTTTAAAATGAATCATTGCGTTCTGTTTTTCTTTACATTTTACACAGTCCCAATGTTTTTGGAAACAGGGTTGTGAAAATATAGCTAGTCATGAGCGCTATTATTGTATAGATATTGTAGTCCGAGTGTCAACACTATCATTTAGTAGATAGACCTAGTAACTAGAACAATCATTCTATATATTGATATATACAGTTTTATGATTCACTTAAACAGCTAGCGCCGGATATTATTATCGTAGAAACTGATTTAATGGCTAGCACTATAATTCATTAAATTCAGCTAGCACATAACATTATCATTTTGTAAATAGAACTAGATTCTGTGGTGGACATCACTGCATGGGCTCAGGAACACTTCTGAAAACCATTGTCAGTGAACACAGTACATCGCTGCATCCACAAATGCAAGTTAAAACTGTACCATGCAAAGAAGAAACCATACAGCTCCGGAAAAAATTAAGAGACCACTGCACCTTTTTCTTTCCTTTCCAAAAAAGTTGAAAAGGAAAGTTTTGAGTGAGGAACACGATTCTCTAGTCTTTTCACTTGACGTAAAAGTCAGTTATCGTCACCTATATTGATACAGCAGATATTGTATCAATGTCATTCACGAATGGCTAATAAGCTGTTAAAATGGCTAGTGGCAAAAGCCATACAGTTCATAGATGCTATTTGTGGTGGAGGTAAACTTAATAAGAAACGTTACTCAGTTTAACACAATGCTTAATGGCGTCTAGCGACATATTACTTGCTAATAAGCTTTTAAAACGGCCAGTGGCAAAAGTCATACCGTTCATAGATACTATTTGTGGTGGAGGTAAATTTAATAAGAAACGTTACTCAGTTTAACACAATGGTTAATGGTTTCTAACGAAATATTCAAACTTGGCGTGATGTTAATATGTGACAAAATTATGTAATGTCAAGAGGCTATACTGACACCTGGTGAATGTACAGCTCTGTGGCGTAGTGGTTAATGACACAGCCTTTCATGTGGGCGACCCAGGTTTGATTGTCGAGAGGGCCACCCCAATTAACACATTTTATTGCGGGCCGGCTGAACTAAGCTTGCCTGGTTTCTTGTTTGGCTAAAATTACTGTACTGGAGAATATACATGGAACAGAGGCGTGCACTCCCCACTATATATTGATTCTGCTGTGTGGATTTTTTTAGTATATTTTCACCTATTTTAATAAAATTAATGAAATTAAGGAGCCAAATTAACGTCTCCTTTCACCAATGCGATTCAGCTTCCAATGTTCATCAGAAACTGCCATTCCAAAAGAGCTGTTTGGTTGCGAACTACTGACATCAAAGAGAAAAGCAAAAGGAGCCTGGTAAAGGAGCTCCAATGCCATCATATATTTTAACCAAAGTCAGGGTATCAAGGTAATCTGCTGACTGCTAAAACACTTTGAAGACCATCATGTATTTTCACTTTAGAGTGCTAATCTATTCTGATGGAATCACACAGCTTGATATAGAGGATTAGAGCATGTCGATGGGCCTGTGGTCCTTCCATTATGAGACTCTAAGGGTTGAGATTTAAAGCAGTCTGAGTGATACCAGCTAAAGCAGTCGATAGCCAGGATTACATAAGGAAATGCATCACATAAAGTGCTGTTACTTCAGCAGACACAGATGGAAGTGTTGTAGGGACCATGTTTATTCACTAAACAAGTCAACCAATGAAGGAATAAATGAATGACAATGAAGGATGATATTAGCTTTTACAGTACAATATTTATTAATTCATCTAATTAAATAAATAACTTGGATATTCCAAAACAGTACAGAAAGTATCAATAACTTTATTTGACGCCAGGA
This sequence comes from Esox masquinongy, assembly GCA_016801175.1. Lineage (NCBI taxonomy): Eukaryota > Metazoa > Chordata > Actinopteri > Esociformes > Esocidae > Esox > Esox masquinongy. The sequence goes on from JACXGI010019685.1 coordinate 8,225, forward strand.
AATTACATTTATTACATAACAAAATTAAGTATGGCTTAAAAGGACATCCTATTTGAGTTCCTCTACTCACCAGCTCTTTCTTCTTCATGCACTCCATGACCATGAGGAGGATCTGATGCGATTGGCTCTTGCTGTAGTTAAATGTCTTCTGGATGGTCACCAACAGCTGGTCCCTCACATCATCATTTATCAGACTGGAGGAACAGTAGGATGGGGAGGAGCGGAAGAAAGAGAAGAAGAAGGAGAAGCAGAGGAGCAGTAATCAGAAGTAGAGAAAGTAGAAGAAAAAGAAGCTGTGAATCAGAATCAGAAGCAGCCGGACAGGTGTGTCCTCACCCAGCCTCTTCGCAGTATTTGTGAGCGAATGACAAGATGTCAGAGGCTCGTCCGCTGCCATCACAGATGACCACAGGCACAGGAGGGTCCTCCCTGAGGCTCTCCAGGACAATGGAGATCACATTGGGACCTCCCTCTACAATGAGGCCCACTAAGGGTACTCCCTGGCCGAGTCCTGCAATGCACAGGGACACATGCTGGGATTCAACGCAACACTGGAATATCCAGGCAGCATGCATAAACGACAGCCCTCTGGGTCTGGAAACGCTCCATTGATCATCCGGTTGAGGGGTGGACCGACCATCCATGTAGGTGGGTTGAAGTCAGGGATGACAGCTGAGCATCCCTTTGCTGTCCCTGCCTTATGTCGAGCTCCAGGCATAGGATGACAAAGGGAAACCCACAGGTCACACGCTCCGGATCTCCAAGTGGAATGTGAGGGAGGGGGTTTACAACTTTTTTATTTCACAATTCGAAACACATCCGGCTCACATGATCCAAAGCAACGGCATCAACTAATATTTATACAATTGTATAGACCAAAGAAATCATGCTGAGCAATTTCTGTTTATCTGAAAAGCTGCTGATTCCTACCTTCCAACAATCAGGCCATACTTGGGAATACTAAATCACTTTCAACCCACCATTCTTGTTTGACTGCTGTTGCTGTACTTGGGAGAATACTAAATCTATTTCAACCCACCATTCTATTGCTGTGGCTAGCTGGCTAAAGAAATGAAGGACTCCTGATGTTTAGAAAAGTGGTTACTGAATTTGTTAAAATAGCTGGTAATATTATCAATTATGTCCATGGAAGTTCCCACTCTCCCACTGTAATTAAACTGTTTCTTCCAGCTGGCTATTGTTGCTATGCAAAAAGGTGTCAAAGATGTTCAAATTATCCAATCACCATGTGTTATGGATGCTTCAAACGTTCAAAGATGCGCTACTAGATCAAATACTGCGCTGAGGTGGGTTCGTGAATTACCCATCACTCATGCTAGGGTCTTTATTTTTTCAGGAAAAGTCAAGGAATGGCAGCATGGTAGCAAACTCTTTACAACCTGGTGCTGGTCAGTGTCCAATGGTTAAGACATCCTGTTTTAGAAGATTTAAACCACTGTATATCAAGCTATTCCTATTTCAACACTACCTTTACAGTAACAAGCCTATATCCCAAAATCACAAGCAGAGGCACATTGACAATGGACAAAAAACGATCTAAAAGGAACCAACCTGTGAGGGACAATAATTTTCTACCTGGTATGGACAGGATGATTCTAGAAACCTGGTAGGGACAAGACTAATAGAAAACTGGTAGGGACAAGACTCTAATAGAAATCTGGTAGGGACTAGAATCTTCTAGAAATCTGGTAGGGACTAGAATCTTCTAGAAACCTGTTAGGAACAACACTCTTCTAGAAACCTGGTAGGGACTATAATCTTCCCAAAACCTGGTAGAGACTACAATCTTCTCAAAACCTAGTAGGGACTAGAATCTTCTTGAATCAGGTAGAAGTTATAATGGATGCTGGATAGTAGAGTTGACTTACGTGAGTTAATTTTTTGCAATGAGATGTGTTTCTCCAGCTGGCGGCGAAGCTTCACCTCCGCACCGTACTTTCCAGTAGTCCCGTTGTCAGCCAGGATGAAGTGGGAGTGGCTGTTGTTGAGGACAGACAGCTTAGACAGCGGGTTGGACATGGTCTGGTACGGCCGTGTTACCTGGCAGATGAAAGCAGCGCAACTCAACATGACACAGAGGAACACAAGCCTTAACAGAACATTGAATGTCATCACACATTCACATTTTTCTGATTTAGTCAGAGCAACTTACAGGAGCAATTAAGTAGCGTGCTCAACAACTACCATTTTATTATCTTGTCAGCTCAGGGAATAGAACCAGTAACCTTTCAGTTATTTTGAACATTAGGTTGTATGCCATCCCTATAATGAAGGGGATTAAAACTAATCCTAACGATCTTAAACCTAACCCTAAAGTATCACCACAAACACCTACCCATCCTACAATATCAGTATTAACAGCCCTAACCCATCCTAAAGTGTTCTACTAACACCCTAACCCACCCTATGGTGTTCTACTAACACCCTAACCCACCCTATGGTGTTCTACTAACACCCTAACCCATACTAAAGTGTTTTACTAACACCCTAACCAATCCTAAAGTGTTCTACTAACACCCTAACCCACCCTATGGTGTTCTACTAACACCCTAACCCATCCTAAAGTGTTCTAATAACACCCTAACCAATCCTAAAGTGTTCTACTAACACCCTAACCAATCCTAAAGTGTTCTACTAACACCCTAACCCACCCTATGGTGTTCTACTAACACCCTAACCCACCCTATGGTGTTCTACTAACACCCTAACCCATCCTAAAGTGTTCTACTAACACCCTAACCCACCCTATGGTGTTCTACTAACACCCTAACCCATCCTAAAGTGTTCTACTAACACCCTAACCCACCCTATGGTGTTCTACTTACATCCTTGCCGATCAGATCCTCTTTGTTCTCTATGATCCCCCATGGAGCGATGCCGATGGCACACACCTTCCCTCTGGACTTGGAGGAGTGGTCCTTCAGGGCATCCCCTACATGGCGGATCACACCTGCAGGACAGAAGACTCACTGCAGGTCAGACTACTTGAGACTTGACAGACACCTCAATGGATCAACTGTCTAAATACATAGCAATGGCCATGATGGTGCATCAGAACTGACCTGATCTCCAGTAGCCCAGGTTAATGGCTGATGTGAATACACTTCACTATACAGGGTGTGAGCTATAGCTTCCTAATAGCCTAATGTACAGGATGAAAAACATGAGTCCTACCTGCAGTATTCTACAGTAGCATCAAGTATAGGATGAATACATGTGGGTTAGGGTGTAGAACAGTATTACACCCGTCAATCTGGCCTGAGCTGGATCGGGGTGTGGAACAGTATTACACATGTCAACATGGGCTGAGCTGGATCAGGGTGTAGAACAGTATTACACCCGTCAACATGGGCTGAGCTGGATCAGGGTGTAGAACAGTATTACACCCGTCAACATGGGCTGAGCTGGATCAGGGTGTAGAACAGTATTACACCCGTCAACCCGGGCTGAGCTGGATCAGGGTGTAGAACAGTATTACACGTGTCAACATGGGCTGAGCTGGATCAGGGTGTAGAACAGTATTACTCATGTCAACATGGGCTGAGCTGGATCAGGGTGTAGAACAGTATTACACCCGTCAACCCGAGCTGAGCTGGATCAGGGTGTAGAACAGTATTACAC
>JACXGI010019686.1:0-11860 GCA_016801175.1 Esox masquinongy
TGGTCCCAACACAGTGGAAGACACTGTTGTGGTGTTAATCTTGAATTAGTGACGTGTTGGAAACTCACTACTCCACTACACACCAACACTGACTTGTTAGGACAACCAGGACATTTGCTGGGTCCACATCACACTGACTGCAATAACTGATATTGGAACTTTACATCACTGACTCAAGACAGAGAAAACTGAAGACAAGAACTAAAGGACACTTCAATGGAAACTAACTTCATTCCTTACAATCTAAGATTTTCCTAAATGAACTAATATGGTGATTTCATATGTATGAAGGTTTGTTTCTCGCAAGACCGGTTGGAATCTCTGTATGATGACAATCCCAATACTGAACTTCAACGTATTTGTGATGATGCTTAATGATCTGCATTATGACGGCTATCATGATGTGTTTGGATAGTGAATTGTTCCCTACTACAGGTAGGATTGTTCCCTATTAAAGGTAGAATCTTTCCCTATTTAAAGGTAGAATCTTTCACAGGTACACCAGGATATGCATGAGTCTTTTGTATGATATTGTAGCATGGATTATGATACAGACGGGGGGGTTATTTGATTGTTCAATAGACTTTGGGGGAATGTTTAATCATGATGTCATGTTTTCGTCTGATTTTCTGCTGAACACCGTTAACACTGATAGTAGTCTGTTGATGTCAATTGTTTCTCGAACCTTATAATCTGAGGTGGGGGAGGGATTGATGACTGTCATACATTGAGCTGACCGTTTGTCAGGTGTCAGTATCACATATTGACATTATATAATATTGTCACGCATTAACATCACATCAAGTTTGAATATTTCGTTAGACACCATTAACCATTGTGTTAAACTGAGTAACGTTTCTTATTAAGTTTACCTCCACCACAAATAGTATCTATAAACGGCATGACTTTTGCCACTGGCCGTTTTAAAAGCTTATTAGCCAGTAATATGTCGCTAGACGCCATTACGCATTGTGTTAAACTTTGTAACGTTTCTTATTAATTTTACCACCACCACAAATAGCATCTATTAACTGTATGGCTTTTGCCACTGGCCATTTTAACAGCGTATTAGCCATTTGTGAATGACATTGATACAATAATTACATCAATATAGGTGACTATAGGTGACTTTTACGTCAAGTGAAAAGACAAGAGAATAGTGTAGCCAGTGAAGTGTTTGACTATCTTGAAGAAATTGTTACGGAAATTCTTGAACTAATGTATTCTTATTGATTAAAGTATTGAGTCCCCATGTTTAGATAAGAAAAGGAATGTCGGTTGTGCTGTGGGAAAGGAAGTATGACGTGTCGAGGTAAATGTAAATCTTCTGCAGGATGGGGGTAGATTCAGATCAATGGGTTTTAGGACAGGATAGAGGAAGATACACAACAGGGGGTAGGATGGATAAGGAACATATGTTGTTTTTATGGTACAACCATGCAGATTCTTACCCCCACCCATTCCTCTATAAGTATTGAATGTACTTCTAAATGTTTTAGAGATTATTCACCGTTACTTGGTAACCTGTGTACTCTCTCCTTGCAAGAATAAACTTTAATTTTTGTTTATTGTGCAACTGAGTTTTTCTCTGTCTTACCTACCATTTTCGTAAATTGTTTGGACTTTAGAAATTGCCATCACACTTTGGGGTGCTCGTTCGTGATCCTAATCCTGCTCGGTTCGAGTCTTTTTCCAAACTGGTTAACCGTGCACGGCCAGAGAGAGAGATCTCTGGAGCTCAAACCTCCCCCGAAAGAGGGCTATCCTTTGAGGGGTAGGAGTGCCTGACTGGAGCCGTGACTCGTGCCTGATCAGTACAGGTTTCCAGAGGAAATTGAATTTTGGAGGTAAGGGCACAATACAGTTGCGTTTAGACCGCAGGGTAAAAATCTACAGTAAAGGTTGGACCTTTTAAAATCTGCAGTTAAGGTTGGACCTTATAGTTAAAATCAGCAGTAAAGGTTGGACCTTTTAAAATCTGCAGTTAAGGTTCGACCTTATAGTTAAAATCTGCAGTAAATGTTGGACCTTTGAAAATATCTCACTTACGGGCTGACAAGCTTATTAACGCATGCTGGGCATGTTAATTGAGATAAACTAGATTTACTGGGTAAATCGGGAACATGGGTAAGTGCGACAGTAAACCATTGATCGTCCCTCGTAGTTACGTAGGGCCAGCAAGGATAATGAAAAATAAGTATGGTGTTTGGACTTGTGAACAATTGTATCTCTGGGAGTTTTTGGGATTTCCAAAGAATGGCAGCTTTAGCCAAAGACAGTTGCATGGGTTGAAAGAGAATTCGGAGGAATACGAGAATGGGAAAATTAAGAAAATACAGAAGGGAAGACTTAAAGTAGATTGGAAAGCTTATGGTATGTGGAAAGAAGAGACTGATAAAAGATTTAGGCAGAGTAGTGTAGGGACTACTGATCAATGTGTTCTGGCTTCTCCTACTAAAGTAGATGTGGACCTGGACTGCCCTCTTTCTGGCCGACCTTCATCCTATACTGCTGCTCCACTACGAAAGTTCGCAGCAGTTCCTGAATCACGGGCAGAAATGCCGCCGAAGCTGTCTCAAGATAGTTCCCCTCCTGCCTGGAAGATTTAACCTTCGCTGGGAGGACCAGGAGCGTCACATCGTTTGGGCAGCCTGAAGGTCGGTTCCCAATGGTAGAAGTTGCGAACCCGGTCACAGGAGGTGATGACTACGCGCCCTCAACTCTTTTCGTCTACCGCCCATGGTCGCCTGCCGACCTGAAAGACTTGGCCACCTCACTACCCACCCGGAAAAAGAAGGAGGAGAGGAATTCAATCGTGTATTTCTCTAGATGCTTGAACAATATAAACCAAATATAATCAAAGTGGAAATGGTAATGATGAAGGCGCTACAGCTAAGATGGGGAAGGGTGAAAGGAGACTGGCCCGTGCAGAATGCCCCGTATAATTGGGACGCTGGATCTCAATACAGGTTAACAATCATGGCGCTGTGTGGACGGGTAGGTGCCTTTTTCCCAAGATGGATGAACTGGGAGAACATTTCTGACTGCAAACAGAAACAGGGAGAAAGAGTCACAGACTATCGTAATAGACTTGAGAAAGAATTTGAGATTCACAGCGGGATGGGTCGCAAACCAGATGGGGCAAATGATTCTCCCTGGGAACAACAGTGTAAGATGAGACTGGTTGCAGGTCTGCTCCCAGATTTACAGAAACATGTAAAGGAGCAATGCGTGGTCCTTGGACGAGGGCCGCATGGAAATCGTTTGGCCGTATATCAAGCATGCTGAAAATGTCTTTGAGGGCCAAGAAGATAAGAAAAAAAGACGATAAAGGGAAACGTGAAACGAAACTACAGATGGCCCAACTAGGTTTCTACAGCGGCTACGACCAAAGAGGCCGAGGACGTGGTAGAGCTAGAGGACGAACACAGACTCGAGGCAGAGGACGAGGTTATACTAACCGCTCCAATTCGGACAATGCCTGCCTCCATTGTGGTTCGCTTGAACATTGGATTTGCGAGTGTCCTGAAAAGGATACGAGAGAAGATGGCCAAAGGAATAGAGACAATTTTAATTCCGGTGGATTTACAGTGAGTAATCCAAGAGGACCACGTAGGAACGAGAACTACCAAGAAGAGGGGTATTGACGGTCAGAGGGGGCAGGACAGGACACATCTACCGGTGAGATCAGTCCGTTCCATGACCCCGCATATATTGATGTTATGCAGACACTTAATGTACAAGCATTTAGAGAAAACGTAGAGTACCAAGTTAAACCCACAATGTTTCTTACGATTGATGGCAAACAGATTTAATTTTTGGTTGATGCTGGAGCGGGATATTCTGTCCTTAGAGCCCAGGAATGGGACCCGCTTCCGAAATTGCGTGGTAGAACTATAATTACTGTAGGGGCTAGTGGAGGACAGACCACTGAGCAATTTACTACCCTTCTATCGGTTGTAGACAACAAGGGCCAGCGTTAACCAAAACATTCATTTCTGTTTTCCAATTGTTGTCCAGTTAATTTGTTAGCCAGGGATTTGATGACACAGTTAGGGATCACACTAGAATGTTCAGACAAAGGCATGCGAATTAAACATACTCTTTTACAAGAAGTTCAAAACAGTGTGCAGCCTGTTGATTATTGTTATTCATGGGATTTAGAAAGAACAGGGTCTAGAGCTGTTTCACATGAGTTGGTAAATAATCTTATGCCGCATGACGACTGGGTCTGTCAGGTCTGTGCAGTCCAGGTGGCTGCTACAGATCCTAGGTTAGCGGAAGTTCCACCCTCCCTGTGGTCACAGCATAAATATGATGTTGGGCTAATAAACAATGCACAGCCTCTTGTAGTTACACCTAGAGGACCCCATAGACCATGCCAGGCTCAATACCCACTGAAAGCAGAGGCTATTGAAGGGATAGCTCCCGTGTTTAAAGCATTGTTAGAGAAAGGCATAATTGTTCCATGTCCAAACAGCCCCTGTCGCACTCCTATTTTCCCAGTAAAGAAAGCCAAAGTTGTTGGACAACCTGTGGTTTGGCGATTTGTGCAAGAAGTTAACGAAGCAGTATATGCGCACGCACCGATTGTACCTGATCCATACAAAATCATGACCCAAGTCCCGGGCAAAAGTCAGTTTTTCTCTGTGGTCGACCTAGCTAATGCATTTTTAGTGTTCCTGTGCACAAGGATTCACAATATTGGTTTGCATTTGAATTCTCCGGCCAATTGAACACATGGACCAGATTGCCTCAAGGTTATTGTGAATCTCCTGCCGTGTTTGAATCCGCGCTAAAAGATAACTTGGAAGGGTTCCAATTTAAACATGGCAGCGCCCTTACCCAATATGTTGATGATCTTCTTGTCTGTTCCCCAAATAAAGATACGTGTGAAAAAGACACCGTACTGTTGTTACAGTACTTGGCCTCACAAGGTCATGAAGCCAGTTCGAATATGCTAGAGTTTGTCGAGAAGGAAGTTATTTTTCTGGGCCATAAACTAACAACAGAGGGTAAAAGTCTCAGTGCAGACAGGATAGAAGCCATTATTGGCATCCCAAAACCTCTCACTAAAACTCAACTTCTTTCCTTTCTGTGCATGACAGGTTTCTGTAGACAATGGGTTCCTGAATATGCTCGTTTGGTACAGCCCTTGCAGGACATGGCCTACGGCCAGAAGCTTGCATCACATGATAGAGTAGTGTGGACTCCTGAGGGAGATGCTTCCTTTACTTCTTTGAAAGGGGCCCTGGCTACTTCTCCTACCTTTGGGCTCCCTGATCCTAAAAAGAAATTTATTCAAGCAGTGTGTGAAAAGGATGGTCATATGTCTTCTGTCTTAATGCAGAAACATGGTGATAAGTTGACACCAATTGCATACTTCTCTTCTAAATTGGACGCTGTAGCACAAGGTCTACCCTATTGTCTGAAGGCTGTGGCAGCGGCAACAGACGCTGTTTTGCGATCACAGCCTCTGGTGTGTTATCAGACTTTGGTACATTGTGGAAAATGCGGGGGTTCATTACTTCTTCTGGCGCACAGATCCAACATGGCCAACTTATTCGTAACCTGTTGGAAGCTGTCTTGTTACCTAAGGAAGTGGCCATATGTAAATGTGAGCCCCATACTACAGGCAGAGATGTTGTTTCCCTTGGTAACCGCAGAGCAGATGCAGCTGCCAAAGCCGCAGCTCAGGCCCCCCCTCATTCTGCTCTGCAGATGACCCATCTGATCCCTACGGTCTCCTTCTCTGACCTTGTTGAAGCGCAATCTCAGGCTTCACCTAAAGAGAGAACCGCCTGGAAAAAAGCAGGGGCATCCTACGTAAATACGGTTTGGATAGGTCAATGGTAACCCTTGTTTACCAAAATGTCTGTTTAATTTCTATGCTGTGCTCTCACATGGAAAAGATCACGCTTCAAAGGGGGGATGGTAAATATGGTAAATAAATGTTGGTATACACAAGGCTTTACGAATTATGCTCAACATTTTTGTCCAAAGTGCCTAGTGTGTTTGAGGTTTAATGTAGGGCGGGGACAAGCAGTCCCCCAGTCCAGCCATCCTCCCCCTGATGGCCCCTTTGACCATGTGATGATGGATTTTATTGAGTTGAACCCCTGCGAGGGAAAGAAATACTGTGTTGTGTTTGTTGATATGTTTTCTATTTCTGAACGGAGCCATTCAGAAGATGTCTGAGTACCGAGGAGTTGATCTGAAGACTCACTGTGCCTACCACCCGCAGAGTGGAGGAGCAGTGGAAAGAGAAAATGGCACTATTAAAATGAAACTCTCAGTTGGGTTGGGTGAAGAGACAAGGTTGAACTGGGTTAAAGCACTTCCGCTTGTGCTTACATACATGAGAGGAAGACCTAGGGTGAAAACAGGCCTCTCCCCTCATGAGGTCATCACTGGAAGACCAATGAACACAGGCCTAGGGGCCCCACTCACACAGACCTCACAACAGAACATGTGAATGATACAATGTTAACATACTGCACTAATCTGTCAAAGGTTCTGAACAACATCCACAGGAGTATGAGAGGTGCTCTACCAACTCCTATTGAAGGCCCACTGCATGACATCGAGCCTGGGGATTGGGTGGTCATCAAGGACTGCAAGAGAAAGCACTGGAGCAAGCCACGCTGGTTGGGTCCATACCAAGTTCAACTGGTCACTCAGTCTGCTGTCAAAGTTGCTGAACGAGGAACCTGGGTCCACGCCACACACTGTAAGAAGGCTCCAGCGTTAGAAGATACGGCGAAAGAATAGGTAAATTGAAGTTACCTAAGGGCGGCGTGGGTTGTGGTGCCATCAACTCCAACACAGCCTGCGACCATGGAGCCAGAGAGACAAGGACCATGGAACCCCTTCAGGAGGTCCGGAGGAATGAGATGCACCATTGGCTGCCTGCTGATTTTAAGTATTGTCGTTGTCATACCGATAGTGTGGATTTTCAAACCGCACTATGATGATCATGGACTGATTGTAAATATGACACATAATGAAGCAAGGAAAGAGACATATGTACACCATGAGAAAAGGCCCGAAGGACAGATACAAATAGGGCCCAAATCTGAACAGACTATGTTAATCTCTTGTGACATGATTAACGGCCCCCGGATGGGGATTGCTATGTACTGACAAGCCCAGTGTTGAGGGATAATAAGTGGTATTGGACTCACCTAAATACAGGAGGGAGCACTATGTCCCCTCCTCATACTATTTTCCCAAGCATGTGAATAGGTGGAGATGTCATGATGATTATTGTACTGTTTCGATTATTGTACATGCAACATTTCTAAACCTATAGGAGTAATCCAGGATTACTGGTGTTTCAGTACTGATGAAGAGAACACCCCTTGCAGACCACCTGACTACCCCAAAGGTAGACCCGCTATGATTGTCCCTTAACAGTCGCACATACTACTGTAGTTCCTACTCTTGCACCATGTCGTCTTAAGCCAGGTAGAGTAAGGAGAGCACTGTTAGAGCCAGACAACATAGCCCTTAGGATAATGGTTGACTATGCAAAGCACAAGAACATGACTAATTGTTGGATCTGTCAACACATACCAACATCCTCATGTTCCCCTATGTTAACCCCTATCCCATTTTCAGTAGCGGACTGGCAGGTGCATGGTTGGACGGAGGTGACAGCACAAATGACGATGCCAGATAAGGACTGTTATACCCCGTCAGTCATTCCTGACCAGCCTAGTGAGGCTAACTTAAATTTGGTCTATATAGTCTGTGGTGGGAAAGCATACAGTTGCATTCCTAGAGACGCAGGTGGGGTATGCTATATGGCGTACTTGGTCCCTTTGATTAGGCGAGGAGACCACGAGGAAATGGCAGCCTTATATCAATCCCAACATCGCCATAAGCGAACACTTACTAGAACTCATCGTATATTCAGTGTATTGATCCCAGGATATGGCACATACACCCAACAGGAAGAGATAATGGCCCTGTCCACAGTGTTGGAGAAACACATGAATTTGACCACTGACACAATTGCAGCAGTAGGCACGGAGCTGAGTGAAACCCGTTCTGTTGCTTTACAAAATAGAATGGCTCTAGATATGATTTTGGCTTCGCAGGGCGGTGTCTGTAAGGTGGTGGGATCTGAGTGTTGTACATACATTTCTGATGCGTCACAAAAGGTAATTAATTTAGTCCAAGAAACTAATAAAGGTATAGAAGAGCTTCATACAGTTCATGGGTGGGACCCATTCTCAGGGTAATCTTGTATGGTTGGTCCCTGGGGAATGACAATATACAAGTTATTGACTACTGCCTTAGCCGCTATTGCCCTTTTGTTTGCTTGTGGTATGTTTTTGTCTTGTTTAATAAAAATATGTGTTTCTAAGTTTGCAACACAGGTAATGGTCCAGAAGCATGTAAATGAGGATTCAGACATTTCAGATATGTTCCCGTTCCCAAACTACTGGGATGATGATATCATAAAAGATCATGTTGTTTAAGAGCATTGTTAGGAGTACTTTAAAGCTTAATGAGTTGATGTTAAATGATCTGAGAGTAAAATTGGTTAAAAGATGCATGTTAACACTACATGACATTTCATGATATAGGGCGGATTGTTATGGAAATTCTTGAACTAATGTATTCTTATTGATTAAAGTATTGAGGCCCCATGTTTAGATAAGAAAAGGAATGTCGGTTGTGCTGTGGGAAAGGAAGTATGAGGTGTCGAGGGAAACCAGGCAAGCCTAGTTCAGCCGGCCCGCATTAAAAGGTGTTGCCATCTCGCGATTCGAACCCGGGTCACCCACATGAAAGGCTGTGTCGTTAACCATTACACCACTGACACCCGGCATCTGTATATCCTGAACAAATCCTCTTTTGCCACGGGCCGTTTTAATAGTTCATTGGCCATTCATGAATGACATTGATACAGTTAAACTGACTAACGTTTCTTACTAAGTTTACCTCCACCACAAATAGCGTCGATGTATGCCATTTGCCACTGGCCGTTTTAACAGCGTATTAGCCAGTAATAAACTTTACCAGTATCTACTAACTTACTGGAATAGTCATAAGAATTGAGCAATTGCTAGCGAGTCTGCCAAAGCTTTTTCATTTCATGGCATAAAACTTGTTTTTTTCTTTCATGGCAAAACAAAGTACTTTTTTCGAATCTCAATAGATTCGAACTTAGTCCTTCCACATGAGAGGCACTGTCTTTAACCACTACGCCACGGTATTACACCTTTCAACAGTCGCTAGACTCCATTGAGGATTGTGTAAAACTGATTAATGTTTCTTATTAAGTTTTCCTCCACCATAGCGTCTATGAACTATATTGCTTTTGCCACTGGCCGTTTTAACAGCTTATTAGCCAGTAATAGGCTTACTAGTATCTACTAACTTCTTAGGAATAATCATAAGAATTGAGCAATGGCTAGCGAAGATGCAATTGAAGATGAACTATTCCATGCCAGAAACAGTCGCAATATAACCGTATACAGTTTCAGTTAAGGCTTACCATAACGTAACTACCTTATGTTAAGCCAGCAAATGTGTTTGTCTATCCTGACCCGAAACGCATGCACGGATGCGTACTTCGAAAATCCACCAGAAACAGTTGCAATATAACCATAAACTGTTTTATTTCAGGCTTACTATAATGTAGAAGCGAACGGTTTTAGCCAGCGAAGTTTTCGTCTATACAGAATAATTCATACATCGCTTCGCCTGCGAGGAGATATGAACTCAGAACCTATAGTTCACAAGTCCGCTTCTCTAACCACTACGCTATTTAACAAGGGGTAGTCAGTCAGTCAGTCACTCACTCACTCAGTAAGAGACATTCGCTCTTCTTAGCCGGCTCCGCTTACACGGTCCGGCAAAAATTAAGAGAACCCTGCACCTTTTTCTTTCCTTTCCAAAAAAGTTGAAAAGGAAAGTTTTGAGTGAGGAACAGAAGTGTTCAATTTGCAGTGGTCTCTTAATTTTAACCCTTCTGTTTCTCACTCAAAACCTTCCTTTTCGACGTTTTTGGAAAGGAAAGTAAAAGGTGCAGTGGTCTCTTAATTTTATCCGGAGCGGTATTTTCATTTGAGGAACAATACAAGACCTCATTGGTCAGATACTCCTTTTAGTTGTTTGTCTTAGTCATTTGTAACGTAAGTGTATGGGCCTTTTCTTTTCATTAGGAATTGAATTGTACTTTTAATGTTTTATCAAACATTCAATGTTTTTCTTTAAATGTTTGATAGGGGGAGTGTTGAAATATATGAATGTATGTTTGTTTATGTTTAGATAACAAATCTGTTTATCCGTATAAGGAAGTCACGTTCATTTAAAGCGCAACAGTAAATAGCCAATGGGATTATGTGTATTCTGTTTGGGATATCTATAAAAGTGAGGACAACCGGAAGTTTCTTTGAGATTGAGTGAGAATAGCTTGAGTTTGTAAGACCGAGAATCGAGACATGAACAATAGACTATCAACATGCTGCAATAAATAATTTAATTACAGTCTCACTTGACGACCGGGTACGCCATCATTATTTTGAACACAATACGAAACGGCTGTTTCTAAAAAAGGGATACAAATCATGTCAAAATGGCATTACTCTTGGGTAATGCCCACCACTATTTTGCAGTATTTTGAGCCCTCAAAATAGTATTTTGTTCCATCAAAAAAAAAAAGTTGTGGCCTCCAAAAAATATTTTTTATGTTAAATGTCGTTTACTCTATATTCAGATGAAACTGCTAAGTGGTTGCCCATCTGGCTATGTCAATGCTACTATAACTTTTAAAGTACTAGAATCCTTTGTTAAAATGAAACTTGTTCTTCATACGGGAAACTAACTAAATGTATGTTATTTTCAAACTTTGTAAGATTTTCTCTGATTAATGATTTGTTCCTTCTATGATGCTTTTTGAAATTGTAAGACTTTCTGCATAGAACTACCTTGATATTTGGATTCACACTGATACACATATAGTGAGTAGAAGTAACATTTCCTGCCTGTCCTGTATTATGGTTATACAATTCATAATAGTACAGCTGCCACTATTGTTAAGCTCTTGGATGCCATCTACCCTACCTTCTTTTTTTCAGGTGAAACTTTAGATACTCTGTATTATTCATTAAAAGGTTGGTTCGACTTTGTTAGACTCATTGATTTCATAATTATTAAAAAAGTCCTACTACAAAAACTTCCAAATGACCGGTTCTTTCATAATAACGAATCCTGAGTTCCCAAACCCATTCTTGGTATTCTAGGGGATAAGTTGTCTGTATTGTATAACAGGGATGGGTGAAAATCTAAAGATCCTTTTACTCTTCGCCGGGAGGTTCAAACTGATCTGTCTGTAATTTTGGGAGGGTATGACCCCCCTGTCCCCTCCACATTTACACCTTCTTCAACTTCTGAAGAACCCCTGGGTCTCCATTAAAATAAATCTGCATTTAGATTTAAAGCACCACAAAATTGGAATAAATTAGACAAAAAACATTGATATTCTAGATGTACACTCTTATGGAGGAATGTACATTTCCGGGTCGGTAAGACTGTTTCTTGTTTGAGTTTCTTGTATGCTATTTATGAGCAGTGCTCATTTGGAACAGAGACATAACAAAAAGAGAGACATAATAAATCTTGACCTAATAAACTGTAAACAAATGCGGAAGTACTGTACTTCCTGACCAGATTACAGCATATTTAAAAAATGAATACAAATAAAAAATAAATTAAAAAAATCACACAATTTGCTAAAAATGAATGACACATTTTCTTGACTAACCTAAGGATATCTAAGTTTTTAACGTGATGGGTACTCACTTTGTTGCATTTTGAGTGATATCCTTACAATCTCATAGTCCCA
>JACXGI010019687.1:0-11857 GCA_016801175.1 Esox masquinongy
TTCTGCTTACCTCATTTGATGTGGCCACGAACCGTCAGTGTCTGTCGTGGTCAGCAAAGTTTTCTCAAATTCAGATCTCCTTCTCATCCCGGACGAGCCCCCAAGTTGTTGAAGTACTGACCTAAAGTACTTCCCCGAGTTGGTTAATGAGAAGAGATTAAGAGGAGACAAAATCGCAGTGACGGCAATTATCTTTATTCATACAGATATATCTGGAGACAGTGTGGCATTCAGTCCAACAGAGTCTGACACAATCACAGCACACACAGTTCTTATAGCATGAGCCCCCTACCCTAAATTTTATGGTTCAGGGCGCGGTTCCTACCATATATAAATGAGATATGTTGTTTAACACATCTTTCATGGCAGCTGCCGTCTTCGAGTTTCCCTGTTGTTATTCCAACCAATCGACTCCAGCGTCTTTTCCCTTATTTGGTATTCTGCCCGTTTACTACCGAATACCAAGCGGTCTGTTCTTGCTCCCAGCTATTCTAGTGAGATTAGCATCCTGTCACCCCCTCCTCTAATGCAGGTACAATGTTTCTTAGTTCTACTTAGCCTCTAACAGAATTGTATGTTATCTTAATGCTATTGCCCCACAAAACCAACATAACCACCAGTCTAGGCCTTATTGCATCACATTAATTACTGTGAAAAGACAATTATTATCTTTTACAAACAATAGCTGATTTGTAAATTGTACAGTATGTATTTACCATAATTTCTATTAAATACATTGTAAATGCAAGTAAAGAAATAACTGGCTAGAGTCAATCATAATTTTTAATAAGGACCTATATTCACTGTCATGACGGCTGCTCCGCGTGGCGCTGCGTGCTCTCTCCCTCTCCGGCACTCCACCTTGCCGGTGTACTAACTGCCGGCTGGAGCAGATGGTAGCAGCGCACCCATTACACACACACACCTGTTTTGAGTTAGTAATTATGATGTCTATTTAGGTTTCTCATTTTCACACGCCCTCTCATGAGTTATTGTGTTTTTGTCTGTTTGACTGTGTGGTGCTGTTTCTCTTAAATCCAAGAAACATTGTTCTTCGTTCAGTGTAGTTTTGTTACTTTCGTTTTAGCCTCATCTTTTACACACTCGCTACCCTTGCATCTCAAAACAGTATCATACAACTGCCATTGTGTCACAATACAATGATAAATGTTTAGTAAATACACCAAAGTATAGACTTTAGTCACTGTCAAGCAGCATATAGCACCTTTTTCAGTTTCAATATTATGAACCACTTTGTACTTCAAGTTTACATTTAAAAAAAGACTCATTATTAAAACAATATGCATACATTTTAACACGGTATCAGGAATGCCATTCCTTTCTGTAAAAGTATTTCAAAGAAACGAATAGATAACATAAATACATGACAGGAAATAATACAAAAATGGAAATATATCAATTAGATGTAAATGCTAAATGCATATTACCAACTATAATTTTGTCATTTATGTAAATATATTTACATGTATTTAAGACATTAAAACATACTTGAAAACAGCCAGAATCAAATATGTAAATATATGTATGAAATGTACGGCCATACATTAGTAATACATATAACACATACATCTCCGGAAAAAATTAAGAGACCACTGCAACTTTTTCTTTCCTTTCCAAAAAAGTTGAAAAGGAAAGTTTTGAGTGAGGAACAGAAGTGTTCAAATTGCAGTGGTCTCTTAATTTTAACCCTTCTTTTCCTCACTCAAAACCTTCCTTTTCGACTTTTTTGGAAAGGAAAGAAAAAGTTGCAGTGGTCTCTTGATTTTTTCCGGAGCTGTATATTAGTATACGTTTAAAAAAAATATAGGCACATATTAAAAATATATGTTTTCGAAATATACGTCAATATATAATACTTCCGTGTGGGTGTGCTCTGCTATTTTCCAACCCTGGCTCCAGGATTGTTTTATTGTTTATTTATCTTCCTCATAAAAGATCTTCTCAGTTCCTGAAGTGGGAGTGTCAGCGATATCTGAAGTGCGTCTGTAGAAGTGCCAGTTTTAGCCTGTGCTGGTGGTGACAAAAGTTTGTTCTTTAGCAATAATGTTGTAATTTATGAATTTTGACAGGGAAGCGCAGCCTATCCAACCTTGAAACACATTGCTCAAATGGGCATTTAACAAACGAAATGTGCTTTTTGTATCCTTAAGTCCATTACTTGTTATGCCAGGCATAACTCCCTCTATGTCTATGCATTTTTTGCATAATGACTACTGGATTTTAAAGAATCTTCTGGTAGTCATGCATTGCATGAAAGGTAAAAACCCAGTTGTGTGAGCTACAAACAAATGTGAAACAGCGAATTTAATGGAATCTAGGATGCAACACGGTATTCTTATATTTTGTTTGTGACTTTCACCCGTATTGTGAGAATTTATCACAAGAATGTACTCCCAGCTGTTATTACTGAATTGATTGGGTTACAAACCTATTGATACATTAAGTGGATCTTGTGATATATCTTATCACACAGTGCTGTCTATAAGTATTTGGACAGAGATACATTTTGCAGTGCTGTCTATAAGTATTTGGACAGAGACACATTTTGTTGTTTTGCCTCTGTACTCCAGCACCTTGGATATGAATTGAAACAATGACTAAGTGGTTAATGTGAGGTCAGATTTAGTTAGAGGGTATTTACATCCATTTACATCCATAAACTGAGTTGTGTATGAATTACAGGCCTTTTTATACAGTCCCCACATTTTAGGGGCCGAATAGAATGAACATAATTTTAAAGTTATCATATCATGTATGATATGGGCAGTTCCCTTCAGGCTTGTCTTCAGCAAGTAAACTGCATGCTCCTTTGGATTCAGGTTGAGTGATTGACTTGGCCATTATAACTTCTGGTCAGCGAATGTCCTGTTGTATGGATGTCCTATTTCATTTCTGTTGTTGTAGGGAAATCAGCAGGAAGTGAGTGTTACAGACCCTGGGTAGGCCAGCAGGTCTCCCTGAGCCTTTCAGTTGGTTCTAAGCTTTCAGGGAGTGATTATATGTTAGTACAAACTTTAAAGATATGAGGTCAGCACTGCGTGATGTGTGTTGAGGCCAAGAAGTGGTGCCAACCAAAACATTTTGTCCATCCCTTCCCAATCGTGTGTTACCAGCCATTCACCAACACGTGCCCGGGGCTGGCTGCATCCAGACAGCTCAAACTCATGTTGACTGTATGACGT
The DNA here is from genome assembly GCA_016801175.1 of Esox masquinongy. Classification (NCBI taxonomy): domain Eukaryota; kingdom Metazoa; phylum Chordata; class Actinopteri; order Esociformes; family Esocidae; genus Esox; species Esox masquinongy. Next base: position 3,204 of record JACXGI010019687.1, read on the forward strand.
TACACAATCTGAGCCATTTCTGTGGATACATGTATTTGGTGTAATTGGAGGGTTTTTAAGGTTTCCATGTTTGGTGTCGGCCATGCTGTTCATGTTACGAAAAGGATTCCTCAGGGGAATCTGTGACCACTTGACCCCAGGCCCAGCAGTGCCCCTTGTCTCCACAATGGTAATGTTGCTGTTGGCTGAAGTTCTGCTATGTTTATTATCAAAGGAGTCTCTGACATGTCACACTTTCCCCACCTAGGCATGACCTGCCCTCAGCCAGGAAACACTGAACAAATGCAGGACGTGCATGTGTTTGTGTGTGAATGTGTGTGTTTATGTCTACCAACGCATTCGTGTGTATACCACACCAGTAGACATGGTCTCTTGTGAATGACTCATATTTTCTCCCTCTAATTGCCACTGCCCTTCTCTTGTTTGCCTTACCAGACAGCAATCTGTCACCCTTCACAGCAGAAGCCAAACAACATCTTTCTCATCCAGTTAGGCAGGACCACGTCATGTGTATGGACAGCAACCTCAACCACTCTCAACCCACATCCTATTAAATCACTGCTGGCCCCTCAGTCCATTACTTTGCACTGTTACATGCTTAGTGTGCCAATCTACAGGGGGCTTCCATGCGTGTTTGTTTTTTAAATGTTTTGCAGTGGTATCTTTAGGACCCTAACAAGGCCAGAAGGCTGAAAGTAATGGTAACCGTAACCCACCCCAGTCCCTCCTGAGGGCTATTTAAACTACTTACAAAGACCAAAGAGTGCCTGTTCAATGGAGCTTCTCCTTCACACGTTGGCACAGACTATGTTTTGATTGCACCTCACTCCGTCCTTTAGACAAATAGACAGAGACATCAGATTACTTTGGCGGCTCTCTGGCTTAATGAGGCAGACCAAACAAGAGACCATAATAACAAATGAAAAGCAAAGATGTCAGGGTCTCCAGAAAAAGGACCAGATTGGAAAATTAGTATGTTTCACATCATATACTGGGAGTCATGTTCATCACAGTGTCTGTATTTAAAAGTCACAGGGTTGCTGAGGAGATGGCCAAGAGACATTAGTGAAACTCAGACCTTGATTCCATAGCATTTTTCCCTTTTGCTGGTGCGCTTGCCAAGGTTGAACTCACTCCATGTGAATAAAATACTTAAATTTGTACTGTAAGCAACAACCAGCTTCTTCTTGAATGTAGTCTTCAGTTTCCTTACCAGAGCTACTCCTAGTAAATGTTCACATAAGACTGAATGTTAGTGCCCCAGTAAGAGTGCCAAGGCAACTACTTTTTCAGCAGTTCTGTTGTATGTATAAGGTGTTAGTTGCCTTCTCTGTGACCTTTTTTATTGAAATAAACCTTCCTCATTCTCTTCTCTGAACCGGCCTGTGTGGTGACTCATTCTGTAGAGGAAGACTGCTTCAGCATTTTAGTCCAAATCTCTCAGGTTCTTAAGGGTTTTAGATTATGCTATCATGTTACAATACACTGTCAAAACATGGTATGATAATAACTGCTGCCAGTTTATGACAACACACAGTTATGATATATCTAACCATTGTAAGTTATTCACATGCAGCTGCTCTTGAAATGACAGCCAGAGCCAGAGTTGGGTAATCGGTTTTTGCAACTGCTTAAAACACTTCCAATGTCAGTTCTACACAGTGTAACCTAGAGGAGCTCCAATGAAGTGTTGCCATAACCCCTTTAGTCTGTCATAGATGTTGTTTTAGTGTAAGTGTCCTCTGTATAATGCTCAGGAAATAGACATCTCTGACAGTATATCCGCCTCCACCCTCCTCACTTAGTTTCACCTACTTCTGAGAGGGTTTAATTTTCTAAGGATAAGCACCAAACACATGGACACTAATTGGTCTTTGGTTTATTGTTTCATCAACGTGTGCGTCAGCTGAATATAGTACAGTGATGCATATGTGCCGACTATTCAAAAACTCTTGCCACCACAAGATACAGACAGAAGCAAAAAAGTGGTAGATTTGTCTGCAATTATAAAATTAAATGGTGCCTATCTTTCCTGGATGTTTAAGATTAAGGCATATTGCTGACTCCACTCAAAAGATGGCATTTGATACATTTTGAGGTATAACAACATCTGACTAATGTGTATTTTATGTGTTTACTCATGAATAACACACTGAATTAGCTTCCGTACAAATGTAATAATTGTTACAAAGATGCTTTACACATTTTTTTATTTTTATAATTTCAGTTGTTTATTTTTGTGTACTACATCATGTAGTTGTGTGTTGAACTTCCATAAAAATTTGGTGCGCTTAAGATCCCATAGTACATCTATAAGACATAATTCAACCTTATGCCATATTGCAGAGATGACAAACACTGAGGGTGGATTGCACGAGTTACATTAATTTAGGAGTAAAGCTAAGATAACTTTTGTAAATCTATGTTTATAATTCATCAGAGATTTATGTCGCATCTCTTCCGATTTATGTCGAACCTCTAGATCAGTAAATCTATGATTCAAGAAGGCCGGAGTAGCTCTCCTCTTTAAAAAACAACACTTGACCCCTCTGGTGTCAAAAACTACTTGCCTGTATCCTTCCTGTCTTTTCTTGCCAAGACACCCAATTGTCTTCTTACCTCCTCGACCCTAACCAGTCAGAAAGCTCCTCAAACTGCCCAAGCTAACACTGTTCTCATCCTCCTGGATCTATCCTTGATCTGTCTTCAACACTGTGAACCACATACTTTCTTCCCTCTCTGATTTGGGCATCTCAGGCTCTGCTCACTCTTGGATTGCTTCCTTCCTGGCAGGTGGCGTGGAGAGGATGTCTGCCGCGCAGCCTCTTACTACTGGTGTTCCAGAAGGCTCGGTTATAGGCCTTCTCTTCTCTCTATATACCATTAGTAATTGATGGAACCTAAGACATCTCAGGAAAAAAGCAAGAGTCCATATACCTTAGATATGTTGACCATGACCTACTGCCACAACATGAAGAATTCATATGTCTGTATGCGCTGTCAGAAACCACAGGACAGAGACTTGACAAAACTGCAATGGATGTATTCATCTGATTAAATCTACCTGTCAGGATTGCATGGCCAGACGTATGATGGAGCAGCCAACATGTCCGGGTTAGCACTCTGGTCCCCAGGCACTGATAAAGAAAAATCAGCATCTGGCCCTTTATGTGCACTGTGGAGCACATTGTGTAAACCTGATCATGTAGAAGGCCTGCTCAGCCTCTGTCCTCATCCAAAGATACGCTAATAGCAACTCTCTTGCAGTGCAAATGCCTATGTTTTCAAACAACCACTAATTTAGTTCAAGTGCAGAGGCTGCTGACATTTTAAGTAATCTTTAAAAAGTTTGTGGCTTATTCAAGAAGTAGAAACACTGGTCAGGTTTCTACTTATCATACCTGTCTCATCCTCTGAAGCACTGGTCAGTTTTCTTATCATACCTGTGTCATCTTCTGAAGCACTGGTCAGGTTTCTTATTCCCATACCTGTCTCATCCTCTGAAGCACTGGTCAGTTTTCTTATCATACCTGTTTCATCCTCTGAAGCACTGGTCAGGTTTCTACTTATCATACCTGTCTCATCCTCTGAAGTACTGGTCTGGTTTCTTCTCATACCTGTTTCATCCTCTGAAGCACTGGTCAGGTTTCTTTTTCTCATACCTGTCTCATCCTCTGAAGCACTGGTCAGGTTTCTTCTCATACCTGTCTCAGCCTCTGAAGCACTGGTCAGGTTTATTTTTCTCATACCCGTCTCATCCTCTAAAGCAGAAAGTAGCTTTAATGCATGGAGATTGAAAATATGGCTGCATTCAACAATGACACAAAACAGATTAAAACATGTAGCTGTTTGTCATATCCACCAAAATAAGCTGGACATCGTAGATAGGAAAACCTGAATTTTATTGCTAGCAGTGACAGGCATAAGCCTGTGTTTGGAGCATTCTTGTGAATTTAAAATAAATTCTTGTGAATTGAAAGGTGACACCTGTCTACCATAAAGTTCTGTGAAAATGTATTTGCTCCCAGTCTGATACACACATAACAGTTATGGGATGTATTTGCTCCCAACACACACATAACAGTTATATGTTTTCATATCTTTATTGAACACACTGCATAAATATTCTAAGTGCAGGGTGTGATAAAATCTAAAGTCAGAAAGGCAGGTAAGGCAGATATCAATATACTCTTTAACACAAATACAGTTTATTAATATTTGCAAATAGAGACAGAAAGACACTAACTCAAGATCAGTGACAGTCTGTCTGCCGTACAGTTCAGAAACAACTCCTTTTATATGGGCAAGGAGGTGTGACAACATCTCACAAAATAACTGACTTTTGAGCAACACATAACTATGGTCTCCATCAGCATTGTCTTGATCCTTTGATTAGTTTAGCTCTGTATTAGCACATCTTGCATTTTCCTACTGTCTAAATACATGAACTCAGTACTTCATTATCAACACAGTAGGTAGCTAGTGATTTTTCACTCTCCTATACAATGGTTCAATTAATCAATACATCAGCTCAGTAAATTTCTACAATAAGTGTCAAAAAAGTATGTGAACTCTTGGATTTAATATCTGGTTTACCCTCCTTTGGTAGCAATAACCTCAACCAAATGTTTCCTGTAGTTGAGGACCAGACCTGCACAACAGTCAGGAGGAACAGTCAGTTTTGTAAAAAGGAACCATTCCTCTTTTCAGTTTAGCAATATTCTTGGGATGTCTGGTATGAATTGCATTCTTGAGGTCATGCTACAGCATCTCAATCAGATTAACGTTAGGACTCTGAATGGGCCACTCCAGAAGGAATATTTTCTTCTGTTGAAGCCATTCTGTTGTTGATTTATTTTTGTGGTTTGGGTTGTTGGCCTGTTGCATCACACAACTTCTGTTGAGCTTCAATTAGTGGACAGATAATTCTCCTGCAAAATGTTTGGATAAAAATGGGAATTCATTTTTCTGTCAATGATATCAAGCTGATATCAAGCCTGAGGCAGCAAAGCAGGCCCAAACCATGATGCTTCATCCACCATACTTTGAGGTTTTGATGTTGGTGTTTTGTGCCTCTTTTTCTCCACACACAGTGTTGTCTGTTCCTTCCAAACAACTACATTTACATTTTAGTCATTTAGCAGACGCTCTTATCCAGAGCGACTTACAATAAGTGCATTCCAACATCTAACAATCCTAAGAAATACACTTTCCTTAATCGAAGCCGTTAGTTGGCAAAGTCAGTGCCAGAGAAATTGTGAAGTGCATTTTCTTTTTCTTTTCCTCGGGTGGTGGGTACTCTTTTGCGACGTGTACAGCAATTATTTTTTTGGGACAGCAGTGGCTTCTTCTGTGGTGTTCTCCCATGAACACTGTTCTTGTTAAATGTTTTATGTTTGGTCAACAAAGATGACTCGTCAACAGAGATGTTAGCATGTTCCAGAGATATCTGTAAGTCTTTACGTAGCTGACGCTCTAGGAATCTTCTTAACCATCTGCGCTGTGCATCTTTGCAGGATGGCCACTCCTTGAGAGAATAGTGAACATCAAGGCTTTTAGAGAGACTTTTGTAACCCTTTCCAGTTTTATGCAAGTCAACAATTAAAAATCTCAGGTATTCTGAGATTTCTTAAGTTTAAGGCATGGTTAGCATCAGGAAATTCTTCTTGTGAAAAGCAAACTCTAAATTTTTGTTTTTTATAGGGCAGGGCTGCTCTAAACAACAACTCCAATCTCGCCTCTTTGATTGAACTCCAGGGTAGCTGACCCGCTGGAGAACTCATTAGCCTAGGGCAATGTTTCTCAACTGCTCCTGGACGCCCCCCTGCCCTGCATGTTTTAGATCTCTCCCTGCCCTAACATACCTAATGTACCTCATGAAGGACTTGATAATGGGCTGATCATTTGAATCAGGTGTGACAGAGCAGGGAGAGATCTAAAACATGAAGGGCAGGAGGGTGCCCAGGAGCAGGGTTGAGAAACACTGGGCTAGGGGTTCACATACCTGTTCCACACTACCCTGTGAATATTTAAATGATGTATTAAATAGACAGAAAAAATAAAATGATTTGTGTGTTATTAGTTTAAGCAGACTGTGTTTGTCTATTGTTGTGACTTAGATGAAGACCAGATGAAGTTTTATGAACAATGTAAGCAGAAATACAAATCAATAAAAGATTTTCAGGTGGCCTAAGGCTTTTGCATAGTACTGTATATTATCAAGAAGAATGGTCAAGTTGTATAGTGCATATTTACACAGAGAGTATTTTCCAAGCAATGATGTCCTCCAGTCTGTGTTTTAGTGCTTCCAGTTCCAACCTGTTGTGAATAACAACTGACTTATTAAACAGCGCAGGAATAGTGTCTAACAAAATATACTATGCTGTACAACTAAGGCTGCAAAATGGTTCTCAATCAAGGTTCTTCTCACAGCATTCCCATTTACATTGGCTGCAGTGTCCCCTGGTTATCATCTCTATTCTCGGGTGGGTTCTCCTCGGCCATCTCAGGTTCCACACTCCAAAAACCCTTTCTATAAGGGTGTGAGAGGTGTTGTATGCTCTAAGTCCTTGGATAATTGGTATCTCATCAAAACTTGCCACTATCATAAAACTCAACAGGGTTTAACCTCTTATTTCCCTGCGAGAACCTCGGTCATTTTGCTCTACCGCAGACATGCTGCACATAATTTGCTCTCCCCACCAAAGATATATCTTTGTCAAATTTTACTACCTCTACTGGCATTTGAAGAATGACAGTCACCAGTTGTTTGTGAATGTATGTGAACCTGTGTGTGTGTGTGTGTGTGTGCGCGCGCATACATGTTTGTATGTGTGTTGGACCTATGTTTTCTTTTCCTGCTGTCAAAGTGTGAACACTATGTAAGAAAACCCCACCTTCACACTCACTCTGAATAATTCCTAACCAGGACGGTTCCTCCACACTGACACACCTTATGGTTGCTTTCTTTCCCAAGGTTTCTCACAGGAACAGGAGCAGACAAGGACTCCTATGTCTCCTCTCATGTAATTATTAATCACTTTTTTAATCTAAACCCACACAAAAATATCTCTAGGGAAAAGGGCTCTCTGTTTTCTGAGAGAAAATGTTTTCAACTGAGTCATCAAGTTTTGGGGAGCACACAGTTTGAACAACCATCAATATCACAAAATCTGTACCAACTGTCTTTTCACAATCCAGAACAGAGGCTGGGAAAAATATTGTATCAAATAGAACCATGCTTACATGGAACTCTCTGCCACACCAGGTAACTCAAGCTGGCAGTAAAATTGATTCTCAAAACAGATACAACAGCTTACACAGGTCTTACAGATTTTTTCAATTGCTTACACACTAAAATGAATAATTACACACAGTTAGTGAAACCTGAGACTCAAGGAGCAAAACCTCAGCCCAGATCTGCACAAGTCTGAGCACATTCTCAGCCTCACATTTTGCAAAACACTACAACACAGTGTTTTGCAATACACTAAAAACACTTCTCTACATTAGACACATAAATCTAACATGATGTCACTTCTTTGCTATTTCAAGGCACTGCCTTTCAGAATACCACATCTATGAACCAATTGATCAAACACGGCCGTCAGGTGTACAGACACTTATGCCTCGTTTCCACTGATGCCAAACACTGGTGTTTTACCTTAAAATCCAGAAAAGTTTCTGTTTCCATTGACAAAGGCCAGCACCAGTCGGCCACTAGGCCGTGGCTGAGTAGCCCGGCTCTCACTTAGTGCCGAGCCCTAGACTTTAGGACTTATGGCGGGGTTTGCAGGTTGACGCGTTATGTGCTGTGAAATCATTTGCTTAGTCTTAGGCTTCTCGTAATGGTTTTCATGCGATCTAACAGATTCTTGATAAAATAAAGCAACAGTACAGGGAAGCATAGACTCACAATGGAAAGAGTTGGAACAACCGAAGGTGGGACGATGCCATTGACTCAATAGAAAAACGGAGCGCTGAGATCGATACGTTATCTGCAGAACCTATAACAACACAAAATTACCTCAGAATTCTCCCAAATCCTTCTATTAAAGTTAGATAGTTTTGACAAAATACTTATTAAACTAAATAATGAATACACTGGCTTACAGTTGCATGTGTCACAAGTCTAGGTGGTGAAGGAGCCGGTCGCAGGAGTTTGAGGAAGAAATTAGTTTTATTACTCAAGTTCAAACACAGTATTATAAACAAACTGAGCATGGCATTACTGTTTATTTTATTTTCCTACCAGAAAAACATTGCCTTTTATTTTTCGTAATCGGAATACCAAATCGTGTTAATAGTTTACTCCTCCCTCCTCACCTGAGCCCCTCCTTAAGTACTTGGTACCAAATGTATAGTCGAAACAGGAAAGTCTACAGCCAACATTAACATAAATCATTGATATAGCCCTGGTACTGGGGTAAATCACCAGTGGAAATGCGGCATTAGATGCATTGTGGGATTGTTGACGTGCTGCACGCTGCTTGCTGTTACCTACCTGGCTACCTGCCAAACTTTTTCGAATTTACTCTTTGTAAACTAATTGGTTAAATTCTACTTTAAGAGTTTACCAACGCAATATTTTTATCTGTTGACCTTTTTACCCAACTTTTCTACACCGGGACTCTATTTGGACATAATTAACGGAA
>JACXGI010019688.1:0-11830 GCA_016801175.1 Esox masquinongy
GGCGTGCACGGTGGCCTGGACTCATGTTATTGTGTTACAGAATGACATCACGACATTGGGTTTGCACGGTGGCCTGGACTCATGTTATTGTGTTACAGAATGACATCACGACATTGGGTTTGCACGGTGGCCTAGTGGTTGGGGCATCTGACGAGTTTCCAAAAGGTCCCTGCTTCTAATCAGCCTACCACCAAAGTGAAAGCTTTGTCGTTTTTGTCCCTGAACAAAACTGTTCACCCTAATTGCTCCTCCTCCCCTGTAACATTCCCACATTCCCCGAGGTCATTGCTGTAAATAAGGTTCTTAATCAACATTGTTTAGTTAATTAATGTTATTTTTTTTTATTTAATTAGGAATTTTTCCCACTGATCAACACAAAAAAATTCCATAATGTCAAACTAAAAAATGTAATTGTTCTAAATTAATTATGAATATAAAACAGAAAATAATTGATTGCAGAAGTATTCAACCCTTTCAGTAAGTATTTGGTAGAAGCATCTTTAGCAGCAATTACACCCATAGGTCTGCATGTCTAGACTTATGGTCTAAAATGGACCTTTCTGCTCAGACCAAGCTCCACATAAACACACACACACACACACACACACACACAGATCCAAATGCCATGTCTGGCTCTAAACAGCCTCCCGCCTCACAGAATAGGTGTGCAGGCTAAAATGACCCCAGTCTGGGTTTGAGCTATCTCTGGGGACCTGGGACACACAGGTGTGTGTGTGTGTGTGTGTGTGTGTGTGTGTGTGTCACGGTTGACCAGTAGACCTGTCTAAACCTAGTCCCCTGTGTGCTGTGTAGTGGGCAGTTTGATCTGTCAACCATGAACACACAAAGACACACACACACACACACACACACACACACACATACAAACAAACACACATACATACACACATTATATCTCATCACTGGTTTCTATCACTTTCTCCACTCTTTCTCTGTACCACTTTCCTCTTTCCTTCTGTTGTCATTCTCTCTTTGTTCTCATCCTCTCTTTCTCCTCTCCCTCCCCCTCGCTCTCTATCGGATCTCATCATCTCTCTCTCTCCTCTCCCTCTTTCAATCTCACGTTCTCTCCCCATTCTCCTTAACTCTCTCGCTCTAAAAAAGCAGATGTGCCAATCACCTCTCCACGTCATCAACAACACAGAGGTAATTGTCTAGTCTGCGTAAAGTGTTGAAGTGTCGGTTCTCTGAAAGCCGTGTGGAAATCATGCATACATGTACCAATTCAAAATGCAAATTAGTGAGAATAAGGGTAAGAGCATCAGAGAGAGAGGGGAAAAACAAAGAGATGGGGAGAGAGGAAATAGAGGAAAGGGGAGAGTAAGACAGAGAGGAGAGAGTAGGAGAAGTAGAGAGAAAAGAAAAATAACACAAAAAGTGTGTATATTCTGGAGAGCTTCATTACTCACAAGCAGATATTTCAGAACAAAGAGAGAATATACAAAACAATTCTTGATTGCAAGACAATAAATCTAATGTGTGATGTACTTTTCTATGACGTTAATATCCCATGTAAATAACCCCTCTGATGGCTATTCTATTTAGATTCAAAGCTATGGGCTTGGGATGTTAGTTGATATGGATCAATTCATTATCGTAATTATTAAAAAACAACAAAATCTAATTTGGCATCTCCTGAGAGGTCTGGGGTCACATACCTAGGGTGTGACCCCAATGAGATCCTTATTCTTATTGTAGTGAATCTGCTGTTTCTGGTCAAAGGGAGAGCACTGTGGAGTGGATAGGATGCAATTTGGGATGCAGTTCTAATTTCTGTCTGCAGTTTTGAAAATGTCATCTCTGAAAAACAAATATGTAATCAATATCGGAACACCAGAAGACCTCATGAACAGTGATATTTATTTGTTCGTTTATTTATTTATTTAATTCCACAAATCCAATTAGAGGTTTAGTCCGTCAGGAGAATGCAGCATTTCTGATGTTAGCCTTTTCAGCTGGCTAGACAGGGGATACACACACACACACACACACACACACACACAGACTGTCAACAGACTGATAACAGACGGACACAGACACACACACACACACACACACACACACACACACACACACAGCAACAAAATTGAAGGGAAAACTACATAAACATCCATAATGAGACAATATAAACAAAGGCTAAAATAAGTGAAGTTGCTGAAAACTTACCCCAACCCCAAAACACCAGAACGCTGTATCATCTATCAGTTTAGCTTTAGAACAATGAAAACATGCACACAGACACACACTCACACAAACAGTTTCCTATCACAGAGTTTGACTAATTAGTGAGCCTGGGGTGAGTACATTAATCAGATTACATAATCACACACACACACACACACACATTAGATACAAAGAGGGACACACACACACACACACAGTGTGATAATGTCTAGATGAAGCTCCTAATGAGTCTCTCAGTAAGAGAAGACAAAGAGAAGAGAGGTGGTAAGACAGTACAGAGAAGAGAGAGAGGTGGTGAGACAGTAAAGAGAGAAAGAGGTGGTGAGACAGTACAGAGAAGAGAGAGGGGTGGTGAGACAGTATAGAGAAGAGCGAGAGGTGGTGAGACAGTACAGAGAAGAGAGAGAGGTGGTGAGACAGTACAGAGAGAGAGGTGGTGAGACAGTACAGAGAAGAGAGAGAGGTGGTGAGACAGTACAGAGAGAGAGGTGGTGAGACAGTACAGAGAAGAGAGGGAGGTGGTGAGACAGTACAGAGAGAGAGGTGGTGAGGCAGTACAGAGAAGAGAGAGGTGGTGAGACAGTACAGGGAAAAGAGAGAGAGGTGGTGAGACAGTACAGAGAAGAGAGAGAGGTGGTGAGACAGTACAGAGAGAGAGGTGGTGAGGGAGTACAGAGAAGAGAGAGGTGGTGAGACAGTACAGGGAAAAGAGAGAGAGGTGGTGAGACAGTACAGAGAAGAGAGAGAGAGAAAAAAAGAGAGGAGGACATTAGCCCTGCCCTACCTGGCCCGTCCCCCCTCTCTCTCTCTGTCTGCCTGTCTGTCTGAACAACTGATTATTTACGTTTTTGGGAGTGAAACTGGCAGACAGAGAGAGGGGGGAGCGGGCCAGTTAGGGCAGGGCGGGATCTGGGTGAGGGGTCTGGGGAGGGCCATGAAGGGTCTGTGCAGGCCTTGGGAGGGGCCAGGGGAGGGCCAGGGAGGGACTAGGGAGGGGCAGTGTAGGCCTGGGGAGGAGCCAGGGAGGGCAGGGAGGGGAGTGAGGAGGGGCCAATGAGGGGCATTGCAGGCCTGGGGAGGGTCCAGGAATCTCAGTCTGATGACCTGCTGTTTAATGTGAACAGTGAACTACATAGAGGTTCTTATAGATCAACTTGCCTCAGTGGAGATCTAAAAGCCATTACTCCACAACCCCACCTACCATTACAAAAGGCTTTGCTTCAGCTACAGGGTATTGAACTGATAAAATTTGATAATATTGTCACTGTCAAATTAAAACATTGTCTAAACTATTTGTACAAGCTTTATTTCTTATTTTTCTTTCCATGTTAACTCTCCTCAATGTTATCTGAATATGACTCTAGAACCAAATACATTTATTCAAAATGGCTTCTAAAGTCTATAAATTACACTTACGTTTATGGTAAAATATGGCACCCTTTTCAAGCTCCTGAAAAGCTTCTGTGATTGGAGAAAGCGGATTTCATTCAACAGTGAGAATATGTAACATTTTCTATGACTGTCCTTGAGAGCAGCAGCCATGTTCTTTCATGGTTAAGTAGACTTGAGACGTGTGTGCTTTAAATGGCTTGTCTGAAGCCAGACTGTCTGCAAACTCAGACAACCTTCAGAATAGGATCTCCAAAAAACCAACAGACCCACAGACAGACAGACTGACACACATTGAAGTGAAAATGAACCGCTCAAACATATTTGGGATGTTTCTCCAGACTCCATAGATCAACCTAATTGAATGAGATGTGTTTCAGACAAAATGTGGAACTATGGTGGCTTTTTATTTTCACGCTGGGGAGAGTTCAACCACTGACCCCACTGGTTAAATTAAACTGTTATTTGATCTAAAAATGAAAAGGGTCTTCATTTGTTGCAATTAGTGTTTGCCTTTGTGCTTCACCGATTGGACATTCACACCGGTAGCGAGTAGATATGGCTGCCCTTGTTCAATAGATCCATTGGACTTGCATTAACAAAGCACCTATCTGCCAGGAATTGCAGGATATCTAGCTAAACTTGAGTTCCCTGGGTTTTTAAAGACTACTGCCTAAACGGGTGGCCTATATAATGATCCTACTGGAGCATTTAAAATGGGGGCGTTAGTAGTTTATGCACGTTGATTTTAAAATAGAGATTTCAAGCCTTGTTCATCTCAAAAGCAAAACTGGAGCAATGTTCTTAATGTTGTTGGCATAGAGTCTTTACCTGGCTGCCTTATATGTGTCTGTACCTGGCTAGCTAATGTGTGTCAGTCACTAATTAAGGTGTGTCTTCACCTGGCTAGCTAACGTTTGTCTATAGCTGGATAAATAATGTGTGCCTGTCACTAACTGTGTCCGTACTTGGCTAGCTAACGTTTGTCTATAGCTGCATAACTAATGTGTGTCTGTGACTGGTTAACTAATGTGTGTCTGTACCTGGTTAACTAATGTGTGTCTGTACCTGGTTAAGTAAGGTGTGTCTATACCAGGTTAACTAATGTGTGTCTTTACCTGGTTAACTAATGTGTGTCTGTACCTGGTTAACTAAGGTGTCTATACCAGGTTAGCTAATGTGTGTCTGTCCCTGGTTAAGTATGGTGTGTCTATACCTGGTTAACTAATGTGTGTCTGTACCTGGTTAACTAATGTGTGTCTATACCAGGTTAACTAATGTGTGTCTGTACCTGGTTAAGTATGGTGTGTCTATACCAGGTTAACTAATGTGTGTCTGTACCTGATTAAATAAGGTGTGTCTATACCAGGTTAACTAATGTGTGTCTGTACCCGGTAAACTAATGTGTGTCTGTAATGGGTTCAACGTGGGGAGAAGCTAGGCTTTCCCTTTCCAGTGTGTTACAACAACAATTTTACCTCAAATGACAGTGATCCGGAACACTCCATTGTAACCCCACACATATTATTACAATTGTACTGTAAATTACAACCTATAATATTATATCTGTATTTACAGACTATTTCATTTTTACTTGCCAACAAAATGTAAGTTGAAATGACACACCAAAATGTCAGCATCAGTCCCAATAGGAATAAGGCTGTAGCTAATTAAATCTAATGATAAGCGATTAGAGCTTTTTGAGGTGGGTTCATTTCGAGTTCAATAATTAAAAACCATTATGATTTCTGATTACTCCTTTGATCATATTTTTAAACATTACATACATTATAAAATAATGACATTAAATGTTTTGTGGGGTTGGTTGTACCCAGTGGATATCTGTTATCATTTATTGACACTTAAAATACTTAAGTTAAATAGAACTTGCTATTTGACTGCTTTATTATTAATTAAAGTAAATTGCAGCCAGACCCTTGTATAACTGTATTGTAGCCTGGTAAATGATGCCTTCTCCCTGCATCATGGTATTATAGCCTGGTAAATGATGCTTTCTCCCTGTACCATGGTATTATAGCCTGGTAAATGATGCCTTCTCCCTGCATCATGGTATAATAGCCAGGTAAATGATGCCTTCTCCCTGCATCGTGGTGTTATAGCCAGGTAAATGATGCCTTCTCCCTGCATCGTGGTGTTATAGCCTGGTAAATGATGCCTTCGCCCTGCATTATGGAATTATAGCCTGGTAAATGATGACTTCTCCCTGCATCATGGTGTTATAGCCTGGTAAAAGATGCCTTCTCCCTACATCATGGTGTTATAGCCTGGTAAATGATGCCTTCTCCCTGCATCATGGTATGCAGGGAGAGGCCTGGTAAATGATGTGTTGCCCAATATAATGGTAAAATATCCTAGTAAAACATGCCTTTCCAAGTATAATGGCAGTATAGCCTGGTAAATGTTGCATTCTCCCAGTACCCTGATAGTGTAGCCTGGTAAATTATGTATTTCCCAACATAATGGCAGTATATCCAGGTAAATGATGCCTTCGCCCAGTGTCATGATGTTATAACCAAGTAAATGATGCATTTTATAACCAAAGTAAATGATTCAATGTCATGGTAGTATAGCCTGGTAAATAATGCATTATCCCAGCATCATGGTAGTATAGCCTGGTAATAAATGCATTATCCCAGCATCTTGGTACTGTGGTACAGCCAAGTAAATAATGCATTATCCCAGCATCACAGTAGTATAGCCTGGTAAATTATGCCTTTCCCACTGTCATGGTAGTATAGCCTGGTAAATAATGCATTATCCCAGCATCATGGTAGTTTAGCCTGGTAAATAATGCATTATCCCAGCATCATGGTAGTATAGCCTAGTAAATAATGCATTATCCCAGCATCATGGTAGTATAGCCTGGTAAATTATGCCTTTCCCACTGTCATGGTAGTATAGCCTGGTAAATAATGCATTATCCCAGCATCATGGTAGTATAGCCTGGTAATAAATGCATTATCCCAGCATCATGGTAGTATAGCCTAGTAAATAATGCATTATCCCAGCATCATGGTAGTATAGCCTGGTAAATTATGCCTTTCCCACTGTCATGGTAGTATAGCCTGGTAAATAATGCATTTTCCCAGCATCATGGTAGTATAGCCTGGTAAATTATGCCTTTCCCACTGTCATGGTAGTATAGCCTGGTAAATAATGCATTATCCCAGCATCATGGTAGTATAGCCTGGTAAATTATGCCTTTCCCAGTGTCATGGTAGTATAGCCTGGTAAATTATGCCTTTCCAAGTGTCATGGTAGTGTTGCCGTGTAAATGACGCTCTTGGAAGAGTGATGGCTAAACTGTAACCACATGCTAGATGTGTTTATTGATTTTCTGTTCTTTAGCTATCTATTTTCCTTTCTTCTTTTTGTTTACTTCTCTTCTCCAGCACCACTTTCTTTATTTTTCTATTTGTTGGTGGACATTTTATCTGTGTTCGCTTTGAGGGAAAAGACAATCTTCTTGTTGTCCTCTTCACCCTCCCTCTCTGTTTCTCTCTCTCTGCTTCTATCCTCTCATTCTCTCTTTTCTGCTTCTCTCTTTTTTTATGGCTAATAGAAATTCTGTTCATCTGTTTGCTGGAGATGAAAGATGAAAATCATTTTGTGGAAAGGATGGTGAGAGATGGAGAAATGGGAGAGAGGAGAGAAAGAGGATCAAGAAAAAATAACAGAAAAGAGGAAAGTGAATCGATAGTAGATGAATTACATCAGATCTCCTGGAGCAAAGTTAACTGGATATGATCTGTCACCAGCAGAGAGAGGGAGAGAAAAAGCATGAGTAAGAGAGGGATGGAGATAGATAGATGGAGAGGGTAAGAAGAAGGAAAGATTTTCTTTAAACCCTTTAAACATGATCCTGAAACCATTAACATACAACAGAACACCATGCCATCATTTCACCATGCCATTTCACACCAAGCCATCATTTCACACCATGCAATCATTTTACATCATGCCATTTCACCATTTCAATCTACACCATACCATTTCACCATGCCATTTTACACCATGTAATTTCACCATGCCATTTCACCAAGCCATTTCACACCCTGTAATTTCAAAATGCTATTTCACCATGCCTTTGTAGCATGCCGTTTCACACCAGGTAATTTCAACATGCTATTTCACCATGATCAACACAAATTAACTAGATAACAAACTAATCCCCAACAAAAGAGAAAAAGAGAGATAGATGGATAAAGAAAGGGATGGAGAGCAATGGAGAGATCAAGAGAGTGAAAGATAGAGAACAATGAGGAGATGGAGAGAGAAATGAAGAGCAATTGAGAGATGGAGAGGGAGAGAGTGATTTGGTGAGAGTTGGGGAGTGATGGGGAGGAAAAGAGAAAAATGGAGAGTACAATAAAAGAGATGAAGAGAGAAAAAGGAGGCCAGAGAAGATGAGTTTATCAGACAGCCATTGTTATTCTCTGAGTTAACTGCATAGGGCCGACAAGCTCCAGCCTCTCGGTTGTTGAAAAAATGAAACAGCCACCCATCTTTCCGTCAGACAACCCCACACCAGTCCTGGTTAACATGCACCCAAACATTGGATGGGTACAAACATATCCATTCAAATGGTTACAAATCACAATACAAATCAATAATAATCACATTATTATTGTTTTAATGGAGATTGTGTATCCAACATAGATTTGTTTTACCTACACATTGTTTGGAAGCACTTTAACAACAACTTTGTCAAAATGGAGAATAAATAACTGATTTAGTCCCGAACCAGAACCACAAAAAGACGGGGCAGAGTCTGACAGCACTATTGCCTCACAGCTAGAGAGAAGAGGAACAGAATTAAGAGGAGGAATAGGATGAAGACAAGGAACAGGATGAAGACAAGGAACAGGATGAAGACAAGGAACAGGATGAAGACAAGGAACAGGATGAAGACAAGGAACAGGATGAAGACAAGGATCTGCATCTACCCCCTCACATTGCATCTGTCCTTCCATTTCTATTCAGATTTCTCCTCCGTCTTTCTCTTTCCCTCTCTCTACTCTCTCTCTCCTTCCATCTCGCTCCTTCCCTAATTCTCCTTCTATCTTTCACCAACCATCTCTCCGCTACCTCCCTCTTCCTGTCACCTCCATCTCTCTTTCCTATTTTTCTCTAACCCCCTTTCTATCATTCAATTCCTTTCTTTCCTTCTGTCTCTGCTTCTCTTTCCCTCTTCGATCAACTCTAGATCTCTCCCTCAGTCTCTCTCTCCTGTATCTTTTCCTCTCCTCTACTTCTCTCTCAGTGTCTGATTCAGCAGGTTAAATGTGCACACTCAGCTCAACCGTTTTAGATTCACCACCAGCCTGACCAACCCCCCCACATACTCACACAAACACGTTTACTTAGCTATCTAAAGGGAGACAACATAGTTGATAGACCTTAAAACATCAATAACCTAACATGTTGGACTAAACTGAAACTACCCCTAATGCCTAACCCTAAATTAACCTAGCCCTAATGCCTAACACTAAACATAACCTAGCCCTAATGCCTAACCCTAAATTTAACCCAGCCCTTGTGCCTAACACTAAACTTAACCTAGCCCTAATGCCTAACCCTAAATTTAACCCAGCCCTTGTGCCTAACCCTAAACTTAACCTAGCCATAATGCCTAACCATAACTAATTTGTAATGCCTAAACTTAACCTTAAACATTAATCACAAATGTTAACTTTGACCTAAACCTAACACTGGCTTTTTTTCAAATTGCTGACAGGAAAAAAGTCCCAATTAGTCAAATTGTTTAACAAAAAATTGTTCCAGAAGGTTCCAGAAGAAAAACTAAGAACAACTGAGTACATGGATATTTGGATATATGTCTGTCTGAGTACCTGTCTATCTGGATACGTGTCTGTCTGAGTACCTGTCTATCTGCATGTCTGTCTGTCTGAGTACCTGTCCATCTGGATGTGTTTATGTGTAGTGAACATCTCTTAACCCCAAAGCTCTGCCTACTCTAGCCCTTTCAATGAAACCTTTCCACAATGAATATTTTTGCTCCTAACCATCTCTCCCTCCTCTCCAATCCCTCTGTCCCACTCTCCTCTTTCCTCCCCCATTCCTATCACCTCATTTCTCCGCCCTCATTTCCCTTACTCCATTCTACCCCCCTCCTATCTGCTCCCACCGTGCTCTTCCCCCTGTAACTCCACTCTCCTCTCTTTTGCTTGAGTTCAACATACAATATTAATTCATAATCAGGTCAGAAGTAGGTCGTCTAAATAACAAGTCACATCAGCTCTCATCACGCTCCCAGACACCTAGACACACAGGCCTCATCTACTACCAATGTGTCATGTCTGTTTGGGTGTTGGTGTACACGTTTCTGCATTCGTAATTGTTTTTGTGTGTGTGCGTTTGTGTGTGTGCGTGTGTGTGTGTGTGTGGTTGTGCGTGTGTGTGTGTGTGGAGGGCTCATAAGTGGGTTCAGGAGGGTAAGACAGGCAAGAAAGAGCAGATGAAGAGACAAAATATTGTATCAGATACTACCCTGGTGATATCCCTGTTACCTGACAACATATTCAAGCAGCTGCTACCATGGTGATATTACTGTTACCAACAGGCTAAAGCCAGGTTGGTAGGGCTGAGTCAACAACAGGCTGAAGCCGGGTTTCAGTTAGGGCTGAGTCAACCACAGGCTGAAGCAAGGTTTTAGTTAGGGCTGAGTCAACCACAGGCTGAAGCCGCGTTTCAGTTAGGGCTGAGTCAACCACAGGCTGAAGCCGGGTTTCAGTTAGGGCTGAGTCAACCACAGGCTGAAGCCGCGTTTCAGTTAGGGCTGAGTCAACCACAGGCTGAAGCCGGGTTTCAGTTAGGGCTGAGTCAACCACAGGCTGAAGCCGGGTTTCAGTTAGGGCTGAGTCAACCACAGGCTGAAGCCGGGTTTCAGTTAGGGCTAAGTCAAGTTTAGGCACATAACGTCAATATTTGTGGGCACAAAACACATGATCTGTGTTACTTAGTATACAAAACATATTTTATAAAACACTTCTACCTAATGAACTCTGATTTATACAAGGAAAATATGATTTTGCATGTGTATAGTTAAGTATATAATATAGATCTCATTAATGTTTCATGCATCTTTGGATTGAAAAGAAAATTACAGAATATATGTTGAGAGGGTTGGGGAGGGTTGAGGGCAGGACGAGGGGAGAGGGGAGAAGGGAAGAGAAAAGAAGAGCGAGGAGAGAACTGAAGAAAAAAGACAAGAATAGGAGAAAGAAGAGGAGAAAGGAGAAAATTAGAAAAGAGAAAAGAGGATAGCTGTACAAAGGATCTGTTTATTGACAAAAGAATGATGAAATGGTGAGAGATGGCTACTCTGGGACAACCTTGTATAAAGAGTCAATGGCATGCAGTATTGTCTGTTGTTTAAATGGTGACATCATACAAAACTGTCAATGCTATTACAATAGAACTGATTATATCATCTGTTGAAGACGATAGAGATTTGCTAGTATACTAGTAACTCAATCATACTTTGTCACGGGCCTTGTTTTTCAAGTATCTATCAGATTGGATCACAATAAACATTTTGTTTAATAAGTGGAAATGTTTTGTACTACAGTATGTGTAGATCTGTGCCAATGGTTTAATAAGGTCTGCACAGTGTTATTTTCAATACTGATTAGGGATCACTGGTTGGACAGAGAATTTAGTGCATAGAAATGTACTTACTAAAGTTACACATTAATAGGGTACAGTTTGAACCTATAACACCAGGCTATAGGGTACATTGTGACACTATAACACTAGGTAGTAGGGTACAATATGACCTTATAACACAAGGCAGTAAGGTACAGTATGACCCTATAACACCAGGTAGTTGGGTACAGTATGACCATATAACACGAGGTAGTAAGGTAAAGTATGACCCTATAACACCAGGCAGTTGGGTACAGTATGACCATATAACACAAGGTAGTACCGTAGAGTATGACCCTATAATACCAGGCAGTTGGGTACAGTATGACCCTATAACACCAGGCAGTTGGGTACAGTATGACCATATAACACCAGGTAGTTGGGTACAGTATGACCCTATAACACCAGGTAGTTGGGTACAGTATGACCCTATAACACCAGGTAGTTGGGTACAGTATGACCCTATAACACCAGGTAGTTGGGTACAGTATGACCCTATAACACCAGGTAGTTGGGTACAGTATGACCCTATAACACCAGGTAGTTG
>JACXGI010019689.1:0-11851 GCA_016801175.1 Esox masquinongy
CCCCCCCCCCAAAAAAAACAACATATTGTGTACTTTGAACATAAATCCTGGAATCCACAAGCCTTATCCAATTTGTTGCTGTCATTCTAGATCACTGGCATCATTTCCTCTCAACACTTTCGTGCTGGACCCACCCACTTCCAGGATGGCAGGGATATGGTCGGCAGGAAGAAAGAGGAAAAATCTACCACAGATGATGATACAATATTAGGGCCTTCAGTGATCTGGTGAAGTGGATTATTTGGGCTTTCAGTGATCTGGTGAAGTGCATTATTTGGACTTTCAGTGATCTGGTGAAGTGCACTATTTGGACCTTCAGTGATCTGGTGAAGTGCACTATTCGGGCCTTTAGTGATCTGGTGAAGTGCACTATTTGGGAACAGGGAGCCATTTAGGATATTTTAGAGCAGCCAGAACAGGCGGGGTTAGATTTCTGTCCCACGAAGGAATGCGTTACTGCATATACAGGCGTGATTGACGAGCTATGTTACCTATTACAATGAGGAGAACCAGCTCATAAACAACCACACTCTCATAACTGATACATTGTTACATTTATGAAATCACTTCTAAAATCAGTCCTCACCTGGATTGAGTGATTTCAATTTCATTTGACACAAACACAGGCCGAATCTTCAAGGTTTCTGATGGGTCAGAGGGGGAGGGGCTGCTATGCTAATTCCTGACCCTCACTGCATGGGGTCAGACAACCAGCCCTCGCTATGACAACAGGCCGGCCCAACAATGCTGGCTTGACAATACAATAGTCCAGCAGGCCGATACGTACATACGGTCAGAAGAAAGGGAGGATGCATTTGTTTCTCCTCTCCCTCTTTCACCGCAGTTTCTCTTTCTCTCCCCCTCTCTCCCTTTTGCCCCTCTGTCGCTCTCCCTCCATCTTTCCAACTATATTCGTCTCTCTCCATCCATCTCTCTGTCCAACTCTCTCTTCCTTTTCAGTATCTCTCTGAATATGCGGATGTATGTAGACATTCTGATTGATTTCTCTCCGTATAATTTTTCTAATATTTATGAAAATAATTCATCCATAAAAATGGTTGATATATGTCTCATCTTTTAAGACGAAAAATTGCGTCAAGCATAATTTCCCAAATTCCCATATTAATTTACTATAATAACAATATGCAATCAGCACCCCCCCCCCAACGCAGAGATTCTGTTGTCAGGAGTGATGACGAGCAGAGTAGAAGCTCAATAAAATCATTGATATTGAATGATATGAATGTCAGACTCGAGATGAGGAAAGAAAGCCGTTATCAATCTGACCAGAACGACAAACAAGGGTTCTAATAACACTTCCAGACAAACTTTGGTCTCAGTCTGCCTCAAGTTGACGAGCTGTGGCCCAAAAACAGGCAGGATGTCTGCTAGACAACTCTAACATTGAGACCAGGTATGGAATTACAGCGGAAATAGAGTTGCCTAAGTAACATTGAAAAAAAAAATATATGAAAAGAAATGAAACGTTGATTAAATGAATGTTTTTAAAAAATACATGACATTTCAGATGCTACCCCGGTTGTTATGGTTGCCTCCACAGAACGCCCAGCGGTCAGGCGCCCGTGGCAGGACGTGGCTGGGCAGATGGATTGGTGACCAGCCCGTCCACCCACACCCTGTTACAGCCGCGCTTTAATCCTGCTGAGAGCCGTGTGCTCACAGAGGGAGGGACACCGAAGCAGTGACCATCCCGCCTCCAACCCCCCCGGGGTCATCACCTCTGACCCCGCACTGCCCACCACTGGTTCCCCTCCGTCGGTCCCAAACAGCACCCTTGCACACTATTTAGTGCACTACCTGGAGCAGAGCTTGATGAGAAAGGTTGGGCACTGCATAGCGAGTAGGGTGCCACTTGGGACGTGGCCCTCCGTAACGCTCACAGCTATCGATTATAGTCGCCGCCCTCCCACACAATCTGACCTGCACATGCTAATGACTGGGTTCCCCCAAAAAGGCTGTGTCACCGCGTGGTTTAGGACAGGGAGCGACCAGCAGTGTAGTGGGCTTCATATTTGTTTGTATACAGGAACCGGGCTGAAGAGCTCAATTCAATCAAACCTGCATTGCGGTATTTACACAGCCGCTGCTTATCCAACGGTGAAAATGCGGTCTTTATTCACCCTCCTTGGAGAATGGTTTTAAATCCCTGGTTTTGGTCAAGTCAGGGTCCCGGTCGATGTAGCCAACTGTTGGTGTTTCCTGTTAACGATGTGCAGCCTGACAAGAAAGGAAGGACAGAAACACAACTGTACTCAGAGCAGTAGCAGTTGTATGATTGGCTGAATGCTGATTGGCTGGTAGCTGTGGTATATGTAAGGAATAAGGCAAGAGGGGGTGTGGTGTCCAGTCTATGAGCTGCATCTGATAGACGGCATTCTACACTGAGCAATGTCCCGTTCACTGCTCTGGGTTTTTTATATTTACACCTGAGGGAAGGGTGCCCTCTACTGGTCCTTCAACACCACTTCCATCAGCATCTGGTCTCCCATCAAGGGACCGATGCGGCGAAAGCTTGTTCCAGTTATAAAATATTCAATAATTGATATGGACGTAATGAACATAAATGGTTTTGGCCCAAAAGTGAGTACGAACACGGAGTACCAGAAGCAGTCGGAGAAAAAGACATGTTGAAAGAGCTGATTGTGGTTGTGTTTAAGATTGCATTTGTTTTACAAAAATCAATAGTTGTACGGCATTAGTAATCATAATTAATGTAACTAGTATGGATTAGTGAATTAACAGTACAATGTTTTATTGTATTTTGATTAAGAATTTAATTAGTTGAAAATAATACTTCAACTCCAAAACCAAAAGACAAGTCTTGAAGAGGGATGTCGACAGTTAACAAACACAATCTAAAATGGGATAAAACTGAACATGAAATGATTCATACAGGAAAAAAATGTTTTATTATTGATTCATTCTTTAAAAATGACAATTCCAAAGTTCGGTGAAATATAGGATTGAATCTTAGTTATTTCTCCTTTGGGACCCAACATTTCACACTATCCTATTCTATATCCAAGGTTGACAACAGCATAGAAAGTTGTTAATTCAATGACACAAACAAGAATAAAAATGAAATATTAGATACGTTAAAGACAATATTATTTTTAATACAATGCATTCACCAACAATATACTAAGCAATAATGCATTATTAAATTAGACACTATTAAAGATTTTTGTCAGTTTGCTAAATAGATGCAAATTATGACAAAGAGTGTTAGAGTTGGTCACACATTTAAGCACCCACTACAGTTTGTTTAGGAAGGATGGATTGTTGGCTACAGTAGTGGTGAATGTTCAAAAAAAGACAAGCTGTCACTCTCTGGAATTTTACAATTTTGTTGCGTATTCACCTCATTTAAGGCCCTTTCAGAGTGAAAATAGGATTAAGGGAGATGTCTTAAAACACAGCTGGGCTAACATCTGCTAGGTTTAAACACATCAACTTGCTCTCTGTTCTCTCGGGTCCTGGTCTTTTTGCCTAAAACGGGGCACAAAAGGACTTCTTAAAACGGAACCGTATCAACATGATATGCACCTGGTGCTTCAGTTTGTCAGTAGAATGACGTTACCACATTTTCCACATTCTTTCGCAAAATATTTTTATAATAGATTGCATCATTTTTCTATATAGTTTATAAGTTGCAACATTTTTTAAATGCAAAATGTCGTTGTAGGTGCATTGCAACAAAATAAAAATGAGCTGTGAAGTATCATTCTAAAATTCTTTATTAGTAAATGTGATATCATTATGGTTCACTACATTTACAGATAGACCTGATAGATATAGATTATAGATACAGTAGATGATTGAGGTAGTGAGACAGCTAGATGATATAGATGGATTAGAAAGATTACATAGATAAATAAATACAGTAGATGATAGAGATAGATTGATAGCTAGATGACAGATGGATTAGAAAGATTAGATGAATAAATAAATACGGTAGATCATAGAGCTAGTTAGATAGCGAGATGATAGATGGATAAGAAAGATTAGATAGATAAATAAATAAATACAGCAGATGACAGAGTTAGATTGATAGCTAGATGACAGATGGATTACAAAGATTAGATGAATAAATACAGTAGAAGATAGAGATAGATAGCTAGATGATATATTGACAGATATAGATGGTAGATGGAGATCTCCCTTTTCCTCTCCTTTCTCCTTCTGTCTGTTTCCTTCTGTCCTCTTTTCATGATAAAAATACTACATGAGAAGAAATGGCTGCTGGACGACCGACTGTCTGAAATAAATTCTTCCACTGTACATCGTTCCATCAAGAGACAACTTGATGGCCGTTTGCAGGAAGAGGGCAGGGACAAAATGGAGGTTATTTGGAGGCAGGGGTCAGTTCGGTTTGCATCCCCCATCGGACCCAGGTAGGTGGTGCTTTGACTGCCCCCCCCCCCCTTGAGTCTCCAATCTGTTAGGCTGGTCAGAGCACTGGGCAGTCCAAGCAACCTGCCATCTGTTAGGTAGGAAGTACCTATTGTCCAGCTACTGAGCCCTCTGAAGACAAGCAGTCTGCCATCACTGCCCCGCCATTATGTCATCCCCATCCGCACCCAGTCGAAGCGGCTCCTAACAACCCATTCAGATACTCTCCCTTGACTCCTGTAGATGACGATAACACACATGATTTGTAACAAACCCAAATGTGCCCGAATAAAAATAAACCCACTACGGCAACTCTGTAAAAAAGAGGGAGGTGCAGGTTGGGGTTGGACGAGCGGTGGAGAACACCCCGGGGGGAATAAAGAATGTAGTAGCCGGGTTTGTGTACAGCAGATTGCGGAGTGCGATCAATAAAATCAATAGGTAACGTTCGCCGACCTTAAACTGGTTAAGGAGCTGGTTGAGGAGGGAACGCGGTGATAGATGGCGGCTAGAAACCACGACTCCATAGGGTCAAAGGTCACCGTCACCTTGAGGTATCGTCTGAACCAGGGCCTGTATATGTGCACTCTGTAGGTAATAGGGGCCATTTGTGACGCATCCAAGGTCTCCGTCAGAAGGTAGGGCACTTTATAGCAACACAGTAGTTCTCACCTGATTGGTTAGGATCCGAATGACTGGCGGTAGGATTTGAATGTGTCGCCGGCGTCTGAGTAAAAAAAAACAAACAGAAAAACAAACTAAACGTGTTTATTTTCATGAATAAACCTCATCCCGGTCCCCTCCCCCCTCCTCAACCCCTCTGCTCCTCCCAGTCGGTGCTGTAAAATCATTGATTGTGGGAGAATCTCCAATCTTGCAGCAAGGAGAGACACATATACACAAAGTGAAGAATGACAGAGGAAAGACAGAGAGACAGAAGAGAGGGAAGAGAGAGAAAAAGACAGAGAAATGAGAGGACACTCCCGTTAGGCCTCCAATAGATTAACTAGATGTTATAATTAATTGGGAGCAGATCCATATTCTCCGATAGGTAAAATAGGAAAAATGACCAGCAGGTTGGCTTTGTACTCATTGTTAGGTGAATGGATAGGTTTGATTTCCATGTTTTCAGGGATGAGGGAATTACAGCATGAGCTCGGGTGATGTAGTGGTGAAAATTAAAGTATGTGAAACGCTGAATGCCACTTGCTATGCATAAAGTAACAGTGTTTATACAAGTACCATTCCACTCCAGCCCTGGAAGACCGAAACACTTCTGGTTTCTGGCTACACCTGATTATTTGCACTCACCAGGGGCCAGTTTCGCGGACACGGATTAATCCCACATCTTGACAAAAAAAAAATCAAGCTCAATGGAAACATCCATTCAGTTTGATTTTTTTTTAGTCCAAGACTAGGCTTAATCTGTGTCCGCAAAACTGGCCCCTGTTGTCCAGGGTCAGAATTAGTCCCTGATGAAAAGGAGAGGATGAAAACAAGGAGTGTTTGAGCTCCCCAGGAGCAGCGTTGAATAGCCCGGCGTTATATACTCCAAATGCATAAAATAAATAAGTTAGTCAGTGCTCTATATTTTCACTACACCAACCAATACAGTGCAATAGGAATAAGTCCCTCTGTGGCGACTAGTCCTGGTGTCTTCCAGTGATCTTTTGGTATTTGTACTTATTGAGCGAGGGCTCCCCCAACGCCTCCTCCTGGCCAGCCTCCTTCTCTGGCCCTCTTTCTCTTCCTCCATCCTTCCCTCCCTCTCTTTTTGTCTCCTTCCCTAACTCCATTTGAATCTTCTTATGCCCTCATGGGACACTCTTGTGCCATTCTATCCTCTCCTCTCTTTTACCTCTGCTGTTCTGTCCTCTCTACTACATCTTTCCTCTCTCCTCACTCCTCTACAACCCCCCTCACCTCTCTCCAGCTGTCCTTTGTTGTTCTCCTGTGTTCCCGTCATGACCAGAGTGGCTCCTCATCCTCTTGTTATGGAGCAGGAAGTATTTCCCTTCTGACTGTGAGGTATTGATTTTGGTGGCTAGGAGGGAAAAGGAGTCGCGGAGCCAAGAGGTCACAGGTCAGCCGCCGGTGCACAGCTCGATCTTTGTGTTGGTGCGATGTACTCGACCGCTGCCCTGCACACCTGACGACTTTTTACAGATTTGTCCCGTGTAACAGACATTCCCTCACCCACACCCTCAGGAAGTGCCGCTCAACTCTGACAGGGAATAACCCACCTCAGAGGTTAACTGGACTCATGTGATGTACATGAGGAGATGTGGTAGGGAAAAGATAGGACGCAAAATGGCTGCCATGTTTCACTGAGGGAGCCGTAGTTCTGGCGAGGGAGTTCAGAGGCTGATCTAGGGTCAGTTTTAGATGACCTTTAGATCATAAGATTTTATGGACAGGTCCGGGAGCAGCAACCCTTTCTGTGTTGTGGGTACGAGCAGGTCACTCAAAAGACATCATCTGACTGCAACAGGACTTCCTGGAGAGTAAGGAGTTGAATGAATTATATGATGGGATTTTGTCATAAGCTAATTCTCCCCACACTGCTTACATAATTTAATAAATAAGTTAATTAAATACCAGAAACTAACTTTGCACAGCCCTATTAAGGCCAGTCTTTTCCCACCATAAACGTAAAATATCAATGTTAAAAATCAAACATTGTAGATAAGTCAGCTAACTAATATTAATTTGTGAGATCAAAATCTACCTTAATCAATAATGATACATAATTTCTACATGATTAGAAACTCTCCTTTAAAAATTCAGAAGTGACTATTCAAACTAGGCTGAATACTGAAAGCTGGTGTGATACTAGAGTGATTATGGAGGCATCAGGTCTTAGAGAAGGGTTCTCTGTGGTCTGATGATGTAGTTTGAGGTAAATCTCTGGGAGGAAGGGCGGGAGGAGGAGAGAGTTCTGTAATTACTTGGACTGTACCATTAAAGGACAGATATGTAGGTTCACCCGCCTTCTGCCTCTCGCTCCCTCCCAGTACCTTCCCCACCATCTCTGCATCTTCCTCCGTCCCCAACACTCCCAGATAAGGAGGGCATGAAACATCTTGACACAGACATGTAGGACGCTTTATAACGGACCAATGCCTCACACAGCTACCACTGTGTATTCCAAATGGCACACTACTCCCTACATAGTTCACTAATTCTTACCAGATGCCCACAGGGTATAGGGTGCCATTTAGGAGGTAAATTGTAAGATATAATAGACCCCATCGACGCTGAATCAACACTCAGTAGGAATCAACACCATCCATTTGCTCTAAGACTAATCACTGTCAGACATTTTAATTGAACACAGAAGTCAAACACGTTATAATGTCTTAAACACAGACTTAACAGCACGTCTTAATCAATATACATTACATTGGGTGAGCAATCTGAAGCACAAATACACGCTACACAGCATATCGACTGTTCAGTACTCAGGTACAGCACATCTACAACACAGGCAACAGGCAGACCACCTTGGTTATCAAATCACTGGGAACACGCTAGATAACGCTGAGTCACGTTTCCACAATCAAAAGAAGGGCCGTTTTGAATACAGAGCTGGACATACGATGCTAAAAGCCACTTGTCTTCATGAAATTAGGCTAGATTTTCAGAATTCTTTATGCCCGATTCTTCATGTTTTTTTCAGTGTCATAAATAATATATATAATTCCAAATGTATTTTAAAGTGGGAGGTGCCTCACAACCCTGTTATCTTCTACATGTTCCATTAGTTTTCAACTTTGATCAAATTGTTTTGTTATTTACTGATAGCCAAAAATCTAAGAGAAAGAAAGCTTAAAAATAAAACACAGGGAAACAAAATCGGGTAGGCAGTGTTCTATACTGCAGCTCAGATTAATCTGAAATATTTTTTTGCCAGAAAACAATTTATACAACGGTATATTGATATAATAACAAAAGAGATTCCTGAAAAACAATAAATACATCGTAAAAATAGCACTCATGCAAACTGGGTAAAATTCATAGGATGTGATATCTAGGAAACAAGAAATCTGCAGCTAAACAACATTTCATTGCCATCATCATCACAACTGAGAAACACTTTGCATAACCTTCAGGTGTAAAAGTTTACCTTTAAAGTATTTTTAAATTCAATATTGAAGATAATTCACATATTTCCACCCAGCTAAAAAAAAGTACAAAAAGACACTTCTTCATCCTGTCTTTAAAAATAAAATAATAAAATGAACATACAGAAAATAATCTAAAAGACAAAGATTCATCTCTGTATCAGGGTGACATCCAGAAGAATCCTCGATATCTATAGTCTTAGTGCAGGGGTGAACCTGTCAGGGAACGCACAGCCAGGGTTGGGGTACGAGGTTGGGGTACAGGGTTGGGGTACGGAGCTGGGGTAAACGTCAACTCGGAACAGACAATCACAAACGAGCCAGGTGTTCCAAAAGTGTTCAGGTGTGTTTAGGTTCTAGTGATCTAGAGATGGAATGTGTCTATATATTAATAAACTGGGTGGTTCGAGTCCTGATTGGTGATCAGCTGAAAGCCATGGCACATCAGACCGAATTCAACAGATGACAAAACATTTCGTTTTTGCAATTCAAAGTAACTGGATAATTATTCTATAACGGTAATAAGGTGCCTGAAAGATTTATGCAATATTACCAATATACCAAATGTAAAGGCTGTATCCACACACTCCACATTGCACTGTGCCTAAGAAAAGCCCTTAGCTGTGGCTTTATCGGCCATATACGACACCCTCTTGTACCTTATTGCTTCAGTACACACGTCGGTCACTGTCACAGGGTGGTAACTAGGCCTTTAATCTCTACTCTTGCGCTCAGGCATACAGGCTGGAGAGAAAGGGAGCAGTACAGACTGTTTATACAGCAGTGTAATACAAAGGAGTTCCCCAAGGTTGTGTGTTAGTCCTGCTGATGTCTTCTGTGTCCTATTCATGTCACTTGCAGTAAAAGAACACGATGTAAGAAGAAAACAGAACATCCTCCTCTAGCCTCGCTCCTTCCTCACTTACATTCCTCTATTCATCTGTCTCTCTCTCTCATATTCTTTTCAGGTTTCAATCTCTCCCCTTCTCTTTCCCTTGCTTCAGCTTCCACTTTTCCTCTCACAGTCTCTTTCTCCACATCTATTCATCTCTCTCTCCATCTCCCTCTTCATAGCTTTCCATCTCTTTGTTCATCTCACTGTCTTTTTTTCTCTAGCTGAGAAACTGCCAAAAACACATTTTCTGAAGCTAATACAGAGAGCAGAGGAGGAACAGATTAAGATCTGGCAAGGTTGCTTGATTAGAGGGAAGTCAAGTCAAGGCCTTCAGAAGCTGTTTGACAAGATTGTGGAAAACTGTACTTTTTGGGGGGGGGGAAACTTGTGAAAAGCTCTGACACGCTTGGGCTTGCAGGTGTGTTCTGGCGTTAGAAGCTTTAACACTGCTAATGAAACTTCACAGGAGCAGAGGACAGGAAACAGAGTACAATGGTTGTAGAGGAGTGAAGAATAGAGAAGAGGAGAAAAGAGAGGAGAGGATAATGAGGAAGAGAGGAAGAGAAACAAGACAAGAGGAGGATGAAGAAGAGGAGGAAAGAGGAGGAAAAAGGAGACAAGCAGGGGAGAATAAAGTGAGGAGGAGCATGAAGGAGAGGAGAAGAGAGGATAGGAGAGAATAGAAGGTAGAGAGAACTGGAGAATAAAGAAGAGAAGTTGACAATGAAAAGAGGAGAAGAGGGAAGGAGAAAAGAGAAGAAAAGAGAGTAGGAAGATGAAGAGAGGAGACAAAGGGGAAAGGAGTGGGCAGGCAGTCTGGAAAACAAAGCAAGACCAGAGCAGCGAAATCATCAACTACACTCGTAACCTGCGATCAGTAAGGGGTTTGACCCCAGAAAGGAACCAGTTATATAGATTACCATGGAAGTATTTATAATCCTAGGGAAACAGTCATGATACCCCATATAATGCATATATATATATATATATATCATTATAGCTACATTATAGCTAATGTAAAGGCTTTCTTAAAAATATGAATCTATATAAACTCTCAACCCCTTTATCTACAATAGGAGGACAAGGGGAAGTCGTTGCCTGACGATGATCATCCGATGGGAATCCAATGGGTTGTCGCATATTAATGAGTTTCTCTGTGCTTACCTAGCAAACAGTGGACGTCCTAAAGATGTCCAGTAGACTGGGCCAAGATCTCTCGACGTTCCGGAGACAAATTTTTGTTTTGCAGGATGACAACACAATACACAACAATGAATAAACAAACAAAACATAGGGATATACAGACAAACACCCGTGTTACAGTAGCGGTGCCAACCAGACACAACGTAGTGCCGTTCTCCGTACAATGTCAACTTCCTCTCGGGGTCCCGACAGTGACAGGTTTTGAACACATCTTCCCTATTTGGGGGTAAAATGAACTTTGGGGTGTCACGCCCTTGTGCCCATGGCCAGAGTGTTCCGGTGTAAAGGTGTGCATTATCAGTTGATCTGGCAGGTAGCGGGTACACCCTGTTCAACACCTACAGTAGCTGACTTGCTTGTCTGGGGAGGTTTCAATGATAAAAGCGTAACCTGCAGACACCTTTCAACACCTGACTTCTCTCTCTCACTCACACACACGCACACGTGCACCAAGTCTTTAAGGTTAAAAGTACGCATCTAGACAGAACCTTCAAAAAGGTGCAGAGAGATTTCCACGGGAACACAGACCAGACAATCACACCGGCACTGTTTCACTTCAAACAACAAAAAGAACGAAATGCTTCGGAGCGAGATGAAAAAAATAAACGTGAGGGAAAGAAAGAAAAAAAAACCCATCAATCTGATGAACAAGCGAGCTGAGGATCTGGAATGGGTGTAAACAACTGAACTAGTAAACAATGTGCGCCTCCTCTTCTCCACCCAGTGACCTCTGACCCCACTCAGACCATGAAGCGGTGCTCCTTGCCGTCGTGGGCCATTAGGATGACATTCCGGTTGGACGTCCAGATGAGCCGGGCTAGCTTCAGAGCATTCTGGGAGCCGGGGGAGGCGGGTTGAACCGGGGGGACCTGATAGGTCTTGATGCACTTCAGCTGGGGTGTGGAGTTCAGCACGCCAATGCTCCCCAACAGAGATGTATTCATCTGAGGGGGGGGGGGGGATACAGGAATGAAAATCGAGGAGCACTTTAATATCCACTTTGTTGGACAGAACAGAGATGGATAATTTGCCCACAGAGGATCAGCAGGGGAAACCCTGAGCAGAGGATGACAGCGTGTACGTATCTAAGCAGCATGTACGTATCTATTTGCCTTTACTTCACCAGGTGTGTTTACTGAGAACACGTCCTCATTGACAGCAGCGGCCTGTGAGCAGTCGAGTCAGGGCAGAGAGGCAGGGCGGAGAGGCAGGGCGG